>JAGFPH010005444.1:14881-37387 GCA_018207615.1 Philaenus spumarius | reverse complement strand
GGTATGTAGCTTCCTCTAGGGACGTAGGTGCTAATAAGAATTGGTTTAAAAAAATTCGAAATTTTAAGGGGGTTTGGGGGGTTCAAAGTTACCAAATCACGATTTCTCTAAACTACTAAACAGATTGGAATAAAATTTGGTATGCAGCTTCCTCTAGGGCCATAGGGGCTTACTTAGAAAGGTTTTCAAAAAATTCAAAATTTTAGGGGGTTTAAGGCGGGGTCAATTTTACTAAATCACGATTTCCCTAAAACTACTGAACGGATTGGAATAAAATTTGGTATGTAGCTTCCTCTTGGGCCACAGGTCCTCACTAAGAAAGGTTTTCAAAAAATTCGAAATTTTAGGGGGTTTGGGGGCGTTCAAAATTACTAAATCACGATTTCTCTAAAATTACTGAACAGATTGGAATAAAATTGTTTATGTAGCTTCCTCTAGGGCCATAGGGGCTCATTTAGAAAGGTTTTCAAAAAATTCTAAATTTTAGGGGGTCAATGTTACTAAATAACGATTTCTCTAAAACTACTAAACGGATTGGAATGAAATTTGGTATGTAGCTTCCTCTAGGGCCGTAGGTGCTGATAAGAAAAGGGTTCAAAATATTCGACATTTTAAGTGAGGTTTGGGGGTCAAAGTTACTAAATCACAATTTCTCTCAAACTTCTGAACAGATTGGAATAAAATTTGATATATGGCTTCATCTAGGGCCATAGGAACTCAGTAAGAAAGCTTTTCAAAAAATTCTAAATTTTAAGGGGGTTTGGGGTGGTCAATGTTACTAAATAACGATTTCACTAAAACTACTGAACGGATTGGAATGAAATTTGGTAAGTAGCTTCCTCTAGGGCCGTAAGTGCTGATAAGAAAGGGTTTCAAAAAATTCTAAATTTTAAGGGGGTTTGGGGGGGTCAAAGTTACCAAATTACGATTTCTCTAAAACTACTGAACGGATTGGAATAAAATTTGGTATGTAGCTTCCTCTTGGGCCACAGGTGCTCACTAAGAAAGGTGCATAAAGCATGAACAACAAGAAATAAAAACAAAATAAGTAAGTCTAGTAATAACTAACACTTATATAATAGAAGTGATGACAAGCTCTTCTTCTTTCACTCAAAAACTCTTTTAAATTGTAGTAAGTCCTAGTTTTTAACAATATCTTGAAATCAGTTTAATGAGCGTTTATTTGACTGGAAACCTTTTGTCGTGGTGTGTTTTTAACTTTAATCAGTTTAATGAGCGTTTTTTGACTGGAAACCTTATGTCGTGCCGTGTATTTTAACTTTTAACTTTAATCTGTTTAATGAGCGTTTTTTTACTGGAAACCTTATGTCGTGCCGTGTATTTTAACTTTTAACTTTAATCAGTTTAATGAGCGTTTCTTTTACTGGAAACCTTATGTCGTGCCGTGTATTTTAACTTTTAACTTTAATCAGTTTAATGAGCGTTTTTTTTACTGGAAACCTTATGTCGTGTCGTGTATTTTAACTTTTAACTTTAATCAGTTTAATGAGCGTTTTTTGACTGGACTTTCAAGTCAGAACGGTATGAGTCATACAGCACAACACGCCTCTTCTGTCTCAAGGTCATAGTCGAAACTTTGCTTATTGCTGCCACTCATCCCCGACTCCAAGCCGACACTTCAACATTACATACATCCTGTCCGGTGTGTATCCTGTTTAGTACGCAGGGCAATTTGGAAATTGTAAAGTGATTAATCTTGATTTTTTCAATAATATCTGTAGTAAAATCACAAACTTAATGGACTTAAAATCGTTGCATCAGCAAATAAAATAAGATAATACGTGGCATTTCCTTATCAGCCAACAAGTTTAGCCGATAATAATGTCAAAA
This sequence comes from Philaenus spumarius, assembly GCA_018207615.1. Taxonomy (NCBI): domain Eukaryota; kingdom Metazoa; phylum Arthropoda; class Insecta; order Hemiptera; family Aphrophoridae; genus Philaenus; species Philaenus spumarius. The sequence goes on along the minus strand of JAGFPH010005444.1, from coordinate 35,536 downwards.
TTAACCAACGACTCCATAGCAACCTGCAACTATAACTTATTTAAACGTACACAGTTATGGAGTTTCATTAACAAGCAAATTAGTTTGACAGAGCGGGGGGCTCGTTCTACTGCTGAGTGCCGCGAAAATTGTGCGCATTGCACTTCACGGCTGATACTAGCAATATATAAACGTTAAGTATGTCATGTGATACACAATTTTAAAGCTCTTAAAAGTTGCTAAAAGTTTTGTTTGAAACATTTCTGTGTAAAATGTATGTGTAAATAGTTGGAAACCAAAAAGTAAAATTAAGTAATTAAATATATACATTTTTATCAGCTTGTTTACAAATAACTACCAAACGGTAAAAGATACGATAAAAAGGATTAGGACATTAATTTTACGACAAAGGTTGACTGGACTAATGGTCAAAACCAAAATAACTCCAAACACCCAAACCCAAATAGACCCGGTCCACCAAAACCTACTCCTAATCAGAAGCCGAAAAACTAAATAAGGAGGTTCTGCCTAGAAAGACATTATATTTAGGAAACACAGGGCCGTGAATAAAATAACAATAAATATAAATAACGTAATGACAAAGTTAAATAATAATAAAAAGGTAAAAATAATGCATTGGCTAGGATCGAACCTGAAACCAATGTATATTTAACCGAAAAAATGAAAATAGTAAACAGAAAGCGTTAGGTAGTATTCATTATAACATACGGGATGACTTGCTAAGTAATCAAGATACAGAAAAGCCTATAGAAGAGATTCCGGCAAATTTCGCCGAAATTGAACTTAACCCGGCGGTACTAGAGATTGACATCGGTGTGGATATAAGTGTAGTACAATTAGATTACTTTGAGCATTTAAAAGGCAATGATGTAGACATTTTGGAACTCCTGTAACAAACGTTGAAATAGTTACCGCGTTAAAAGGACGGATACAAAAAATAAACAAGCAAGCTATGGTTAAAGTTAAATTGGGGGAAAAAACAATAGACATGAAGTTGTTAGTCGTAAAAGGTTTAAGGTCATGTGTGATAATGGGTTGTGACATATTATTCGAATTACAAGCCAGAATATACATGGAAGACAAATTTATTAAATTTAAAATTGATAAAGAAGTGCAAATACCGTTTATAGAAAAACAATCGGCCATTAGGAAAATAAAAGAAAATTTTTTTTAATATAAACTCAAGGTAGAAAATAATATAAAAGATGTTATCGGAGTAGAAATAAATAAAAACAATTCAAGTAAAATTGATAAAGTATTAATAAAGAATGATTCAAATAAAGAAAATGTAGGAGAAAGTAATAACATTTCTAAGGTAGTAGAAACTGAGTTACTTATGAAAGTGAGTACCGAGGATAGGATAGTGGTTGGAGACGCTGATATTGAAAAAGGTTGTAAAGGGACGCAGTTGGGCACAATTGCTTAGGAGAAAAACGCGGGTAGGTTACAAACGGAAATAGGGTTGAAGCAATTCGTATCTAAGGAAGTGCGACTTCAACGAGGGTTAAATATAAATAAAATAAATAAAAGAATCATTACTGAAGGTTTCACAAAGGAAGCACAGAATACATTTTTGCGTCGCAATAATGAAATAATAATAAAAAGAAAAGAAGAAGCATATTAAAAAGTAATCCAATGATAAATTGTTGGCAAAACACTGTAACGTCAAAAACATCTCTTTATGAGAGCGACACTAACCACTGTAATTCAACAAGGTACAACATTGGACGTGACCCTGAATGGAGCGAAAGGAAACCTTTAATCGGAGCAGGAACACAAAATAATGTCTGCCACATAGTGCATGCGTACAGTATGGAAAATGCATCTTATAATCTTTTCTAGTTGCCTGTGCAAATTCTACCAAATTTTTTCAATAATATGGCATATAATCATATCTGCAGACTACCGTGCAGTTTTTGGTTTCTAATTGAGCAAGGATAACTAGATACCTGAGTTTTATTTTATTTAAAAAAAGATTCATCGTTTTTTCCAATAAAATTACTAGTATAGAGACTCTATCCAACTGAGGTGTCGATTTCTTTGAGATCGTAATGAATTGGTGCGAGGTAGCTTGACGGAAACACGGACATTTCGACGGTACTCCATGATCATATTTTCATGAATTAGCAGGGTATTTTGTTAGTGTATTGGGCCGTAAAATCCCTTTCCCGGCTTTATCATAGGCTTATTCTGCACGAGAGTCTACCCAATACTATATTAACTCGACCGTTTCACATTTTGGCTGTAATATGTGTGTGTGTAGCTTTGTTTGTGTGAAACGTTGAGGCGATAGCCCATAGGGGACGTGAACATTATTGATATTTGCGGCAAACATTCATAAATACCTTGATGAGAGCAAAGTTAATTAAAACTAACAATAAAGTGCACGGAAAGTAAATTTAACTAACTTTAGTAGCGTAAAATAAGATCAAGATCCACTCCTGTGGTCCTTAAATAAACGGCCACTATGATAAATATGGAAAATAAATTTGAAACTCCTCACCTTACTTCGTTAGGCCTGTAAACTATTTGTCTGAGATAAATAAAGGTTAAAAAAAATTTCCCGAAAATGCATAGCAAACATATAGTTTATTATTTTATTTTTTTTTTTGAGTTTCATGATTTTTGGTATCCAAGTCACTTCATAAAATGAAATAAATACAGGAAATAACTATAAGTATATTACCTGCTTGTTAGTTCGTCGTGTGACTTCTTTGATTCGTTTTACTACGACGCGTTTCGAGACCGTAGTCTCATTATCAAGTAAATAATATATCACTCCCCCCAATGTCTCAAAAAATGTCTGCTTACAACAGCTTCATCCACCGCCTTCTCCCTATACCACTAAATAAACAGGACTTCCATGATGAACTTAACACCATAAAGCATATAGCACAGCGAAACGGCTATCAAAGTTCAATGATCGACAAATTATTACGTAAACACATGAAAAGGACATCCATGCCACGTAAAAACAAGGAAATTAATAAATTTGTCTCGATCGAATATTCTAACATTGTCCCTAAGATGCTAAAAAATACATTTAATAACACAAAGTTAACATCACGTATCAAACAAATAACAATGTTCAAAAAATATTGCGTCATAAACGGTCGACAAAAACAGAAAGGAAGTCAGGTATATACAGAATAAACTGTAACGATTGTGACCGCTTTTATATTGGACAGACAGGTAGAGCGCTTAAAGAACGCTTTAAATAACACCTGCCGCACAATAACATGCGTAACATGAAGTCAAATTACGCTCAACATTTAATAGACTATAACCACAGTCACATGAATTTCGACAATAACTTGACACCCCTTCATTATTGCGTAAAGGGGAGATTAATGAACGCCATAGAAGAATTAGAAATTTATAAAGAATTCAGACATAACCCAGATAAAGTTACTGAATGATCAGCTATCTTTTCAATCAAACGACCTATACGATACAGCCCTCGGTTATCAAGATAGGTCTGGTCAATGACCACCTTACAAATAGACTGCTTAGTTTAGTGTATCGTAGACGACGAGATGGAGTACACCAACCGACTTAATCCGTGTCGCACAAAAAATTATTATGTGTTGTGTATTTTTGTTTTTACTGTGTTTGTGTTTTAGTGTGTATATGACGACCTGAAAAGTAATATATTATTTACTTGATAATGAGACTACGGTTTCGAAACGCGTCGTAGTAAAACGAATCAAAGAAGTCACACGACGGACTAACAAGCAGGTAATATACTGATAGTTATTTCCTGTATTTATTTCATATAGTTTATGTTTATACAGCTACACAGACCCGCGGAGAAAAAGAAGAACGATGATTCGAAAGAAAGAAACAGAAACCATCGTTTAGTCAATAAAAATCCAATATAAAAACAACCTCAAGGCGGGGTGTTCCAAAATAAGGAAATAATCAGGAGTTCCTGCAAACGTGAGAAAGAGCTTCGAGCCACATCCGTTAAAACAGGATGCATTGTCTCATTGCAGCGTTGCCAGACCTCGGCCGCCAGATTTGCGCAGAAATTGCTAAAATGAATATCCACTTGTGGACCGTAGCGATGCTAGCACTCCAAGACATAACTTTTTGGAACTAAAAATATACACTAGGGTCCCATTTGACTGCCAATACAAATCAATTTTATTCGTCATTAATCATCATTATAAGACAGAAAAACAGGGTCTGCGATTTGGCGGCCGTATACGGCTTCCATTTAGAACCAGCCGCCAAATCGAATGCAAATCGTTCCATATAAGGCAGCCAAATGGTACCTAATCTTTATATATATATATGTGTTCGCACTCTAGCGGCCTCATTTTAAGTCCGATTTGGTTCAAATTTGGTACACATGTTGGTTGTCTACATCGCTCGGACTAGTTCGTTAGCCAAAAAAATTAAACAACCGGAAGTACGTTTTTTGACCGGAGATTTTTACTACGAGAATAAATTTTTTAACGTTTTTCTAAAAATATAAATGTAAGATGTTATTCTGCACATTTTGTTTTTTTACGTGACCTTATAGCTCGCTTGGTTCCCCCAAAATCGACCAAAAACGTAAATTACCATACAAGTACCCGATTCGAAGCCAAGTGGTGCAAACTCGCGAGGCCACTAGGCACTAGGCGCAAACAAATTCTACTAATATATTACATACACACTGTTCATACAGCTGTTCAATGCCTTCGTGAGTAGACCTATTTCCCAAATTGTTGGTTAAAACTCTAAAACATAGGCCTATAAACTTAATTTTGGAAATTTGCTGAACTCACATCAGCGGTCCAGCTGCTTGGTCGAATTATTATAACTGCTGTTATAAAATATAAGAAATAATTTAATTTGAATATTTAACATTATTTACCATCTTAGTTTTGAGGTTATTATTAATCCTACACCTTCATTACAAATAAAACATAACATATGTTTTTAGAATGTTATATTGGGGGTTGGCGTGTGGAGCACGAAGGGGTATCCCCTAGTGTTATATAAAACACATTCAGGTTTAACTGGCACTTGTTTTCAAAAATAAATAAAAACTGATTCACTAATATAATTAATTGTCATTAGGTATTGACATTTTTTATTAAATAAATAAATGTGTATTACGAAAAAACATAATTTTTATTATTTAGAAAATGCTTTATAACTTACATAAAGTGAATCACAAAAAAATGGGCATGAAATGAATAAATTTTATTATGCGGCTATACCCGCGCTCAGTCATAGGTCGAACGCGTTAAGACCCATGACTGATGCAGGTAAAGCCGCAAACTCGATCCGATTCCGCCAACTTGCTAATAGGACCGTAAAATGGCGTAGCACGGAAAGTGTTAATACGATTAAGTTTCGGCTCCCAATAAGTACAATTAAGAAAAACAAATTTTAACTTCATTTTTCTTATATTATCGAATTTAAACAATTAATATTAACCATATTTTATTTAGTCTCCTGCGATACGTAATATTTAACAGATTCTGATTTATATATAATAGCCAGTGGAGTAAATAATACCCCCGCGGTGCGGGGGGGCGGCAGGTCAAGGAGCGCCGTGACCCGGGCACATACAAAATGTATAAAGGAATTTAAAAAATTAAATGTACTAAATACACTATCATCAAAATAAATTTTACAATGAAAAATATTTCACTAAGAAATTTTAATCAAACTGTTCCATAAATAATATAACCATGGACCATAAAAGGCCGGGAACACACTTGTCGTTTTCTTCCGATCGGATTTTTTACCGTCTCCGCTCTAATATAATGTAGCGTTTACACATTGGGCGGTAAAATATCCGCCGCTGTCTAATCGCACACCGACGCCACAGCAGTCGAATCACTGACAAACGTACAACAAGTGCCTATTTAATTGTTGTTTTATCTTATTATAAATAGTTATAAATAACATGAATAGAGAAAAACTTCTTGCATTATTGTTATTTCGTCGTCGATTGAAGAGGAAGCGAAAAATTAGACTAATTTAGGTTCATCCGATTAATCAAAGGAGAAAGAAAGTTGGAGCCTTCTACACTGTGTTTCCTGATTTAAGGATCGATGAAGAAAAGTTTTTCAATTATTTTAGGATGTCAATCTCGTCATTCGACGAATTGCACAACCAACTGAAAAGTCATATGCAACGGGAAAATAATAGACTGAGGAATTATTGTATTCAAACGGTAGAAATGCTGGCAATAACTTTAAGGTATCGGTAAGTAAAATTGATAGTTGGGAATTAATTCATCACACAATTTTTAGATTACAAAACCTTATCTTATCTTCTAAAGCGAGAGATAATTGTTTGTCTGCTAAATGGATCTGGAATCTCCGTCTAAGGATTTTTGATTTTTTGATTTTATATTAGGCTTTTGGCCACGAGAAATCGATTGGAAATGGTCACCAGTCTGGGAAAATTCGTTTTCTACGTCTTTTTATTAAATTAAAAAGTGAAATTTGTCCATTTTAAACAATACAAAGCACAGCTGATGCAAATGTTTTCAATGCCATTACAATAATCATCTGCTTTCTTTTAAACTGTATATTTTATTAGAGGTAAGCCTAATGCTGTATCTATTTATAGTTACCATGGCAACGAATACATAATAAACATACCCTTTATTTAGTTGTTTAATGTTATAGGCCTAACCTAAACGATGTTCACGGAAATTTGCAATAATAGTAGTTATTGACGTGAGCGAACTAGGCCCTAGGAATAAATCGATATTGAAATAATACTTTAATTTAGGCCTGACTTATTTCTGAGGCATAGCGTTGAGATTGTGGTTAATCCTTTAAACTGTATTTTTATTACAGGTAAGCCTAATGTTGTATATACCCTTTATTTAGTTGTTTAATGTTATAGGCCTAACCTCAAAACTCAATAATCCAATATTTATTATTGAAATCATAGCCCTGCTTATAATCGAGCTTTAGCTCGGTCTCCAGGTACTATTTCTCTACAGAATAAGCTCCAGCATTTTATTACATATTTTACAATATTTGATCATTATGAATTCCACTTAAGCAAAATCAATAGCGTTCGTTGAAGATAATGAAGTTATTGAAGGACTGCTAGATTGAAAATTATCATCCCTGATCATTTGAGAATAATTTTCGTAATGCTGAGCGACAGAACTTTTTCGCTGCGGTACCTTTGAAATTGATATGGGTACGTAGTTGAGGATGCCAAGTAGCGACTTGAAGACATCCAAGTAGCGTACAATACAAGAGGAGGTTTGAAACCCAACAATGTGAGAAACATTTTCTGCAAGTACTTCATATCAAGGGTTGGGAGCATTCCCTGGCAGATGTCAAAGATCTGTGAAACCAGAAAACATAAGCATATTATTTATAGCATTTACATTGTGTTATAATTGTTATAATCTACTTTATTCACTGCTACTGTGACCGCTCCTTTATCTGCTGGTTTATTAAAAGATCTTTGTTGTTTTGTTAAAACGTTTTAGTGTCTTGTTTATCTTTTTGTGTAATGTACGGTGTTTTTTGTTTGTTTTGAAATTTTGATTATTTGCATTTGTTAGTAAATTTACAATTGCAAAGAAAAATAAATAAATTGAAGACTATCAAGGTCAACTCAATAGCATTATAAAATTAATAGATACAATTATTTGTACTTACCAAATTCATTTTTTTTTGCTATCTTCCAGGTTATCAAAATCATTCTTAAGTTGAAGACAAACATCATGCCACGCATTCCTTGTGGCGTTTCTATCTTTAAAAATGTCCAAGGTTTTGTCCCAGAGCACAGGCATTTTTCTTGTACATAATGAATTAATAATTCATTGTCAATTACAACCACTTCGGTCATAATAACATCACTCTCAACGCGTACACAACAGCGGTCGGCGGCAGACTGGACGATGAATGTGTAACCGTGCATTTAATCACGTACACCACCATTTCGAGAGAGTCGGTAAAAAATCCGTCGGCTGCATTGCTGCCGTTGGCGTTAAATAATCCGATCGTTTATTTTTCCGACCAATGTGTAACCCGCAATACCATCCTACACGCCACTACTGGTACGGCGGCGACGGTAAAAAATCCGATCGGAAAAAAACGACAAGTTTGTTCCCGGCCTAAGTCTGAAACCGTAATAATAAGCGAACTATTTGCTCCTCCATCAAACAAATGTATTTCATTGACTCCATTCGGCTGCACTGGTTAGATCCACCGGTAGGTAGATGACGCCAGAGTGGTGGATTCAACCAACAACTATGCAACCGAATGCACTAGTAGATTGTAACGGTAACTGAACTGTCAAATTTGTAAGTTATGGTTTTTGCCGCCATGATTTCTACCGTTGTGGTAGATGATGTATCGATAATTTATTGCGGTTGAAAAATATCGTCCTATATGAGAAGTGACGTCATCTACCGAAGTTCGGTTAGTGGCATTCGGCCGCACTAACACCTCAGGGCTATAGAATACAAGGGCTGGACCAGTCTGCCAAGGAAAGCGTTCCCGTGCTGCCACTGTGATGACGTCACTGTGGTAACTCCTGCTCCATTCCCACCGCTTCTCATTAGTATTCTTTGCTACAATAATTTCAATTTCTTAGCAAACCTGTAACATTTTGATGAAGCGCTCTTCTTTAATTTTAGTATTGACACTACACAAAGCAATAAGTAAGTAGACTGTAAGCAATTAGTCTAAAGATGTAAGAAGACAAGGTTACAATAAAACTAATTTGTAGGTAATAAACCGTTGTAGTGTACTAATGTTAGCATACTTTTAATTTGATTCTCTGAAACATTTCTGAAAACTAAATACGAAATTGAACAAAATGTGTCACATTAAAAATAATTGTATTTATTACAATAAACCACCAAAACTTGAATGTCATACCGGTACTGCAGTTTAATAAAACATGTGTAATACTAATAAAATAAAACACATAAAAGTTATAAATACTTATACATAATGAGTAGCTTAAATGCAAATATGCACATGACATAATAATTACTGCTGAGATAAAATATTTAAAAAATAAAATAAAACTGCTAACTGCTTTATATAAATTTTCCTTTCCTAGGTCTTAGGGAATACTTAATTTAATAGTTGAATTTTAACAATTGAACTATTTAAATTTTAATTGACACTGTGCAATTTAATTTAGCCTAGAAGTTTAACTTAAAATTATGTTTAATTTTTTTATTTTTGTCATCAATAATTTTATTACTCTAGGTTTAAATTTGATTATAATTATTTGTATATTATATATTTATTTATATCTAATTATTCTGACAATTTTAAGTGCATTTTGCTAGTAAAATTTTTTTTTAACATTTGAACTTTATAGCTGCAGAAGAAATTACTTGAGGACCTTGGTAACTTTTCAACTTAAAGTAATCTCGCTTGCAACTCTTACATTAAATAAATAATATTTTTTAATATCAATAATTACCGCTGCTCTAAGTTTAAATTTTATTATTATTTATATATTATATATATATATATATATATATATATATTTATATTTATATCTCATCATTCTGAAAATGTTTGATCTAATATACTTTGTTGGTAAAAGTGTTTCTTAGAATATTCAAGTAATACTGCAGACAATATTACCTGATATTGTAAAACAAGTAATTATCCACATCATATTAAAGCTAAAGATACATACTACAAGTTTTATTTGAACCATTTTTGTGTATTTTAAATAATTAAAAAAATATAGTTAATAAAGTAAATTAATATGCTTTGAGAAACCATTTTTTTGGTGTTTGTTGTTTAATAGCTTCCTTAATTTTAACTTTAACGAAAAATTTATAAGAACACAATATGTTTAATATGTATGTATTAAGGACAAATATACAAAAAATTAATTCGCTACGATGAGTATTAACGAACTTGTAAGCAATCTAGTGAAACTCTGCATTTGTACGCTTCAAGGGGGGGTGGAAGGGGAAGCACAAGGGGGAGAGGCGGGGACTTTTGAGAAAATACATGTCTCATAAGGGTCTATCACATATACAAAATTCAGCTTTCCCCTAATTTGTTGTGACAAAAAACCTTTATTGACTGGGCTACCTGTGGAGTTCATAATCCCAAAAGGAAATAGTTTCGTACAGTTATGTTGAGCGGGCCCTGAACCTGAAGGTGGTATCGGTGCATTTTGTTAACAATTAGGCTGCCATCAATTTTTTTCCACATTCCTCCAACGAGACGTAGTTTATTCTCAATCACTTGTGCAGGGGTTTTACCATTAAATGGACACTTCACCTCTACTATTCCTTCTCCATCGTCAACCAAACCATCCGGAGATGCCGCAAGAAATGGTGAATCTTAGTCGACAAAAAGGCCACGCCTTATCACTGTAATGTTGCACTTTTCTGCTAGCTCCGATATCACTCTGTTTTCATGTGTTCTTCCATAACGCATGGCAACTGAGTCTGCTGATCCGTACAAGATTTTTGTGACCAAAGATCCACATTTTTTGTAAGGCAAGCGGTTGCACACCTCCCCGAAATTCGACGCTGTTAGTCGAAGTCGCCTCTCTTCAAACCATGCTTGGTTCTTATGTTGGTCTCTTGTTGTTTGTTGACAGCTCTAATATTCAGCTCTATCTTTATCGGTCTTTTTTAATCGTTTCAGGTGTTCTTGTGTTTTAATTGCCATTATGTCTTCGTCCAAGTCAGGTTTAACGGAGAATGTCCATAATCTTTGTCAACGTTTTTTGTTTGGAGAATTATTTTTTTAGCTTTTAGTCTGTTGCGGTTACATTGCGCCGCCCTGGTAATCTTATGCAGATATCTTAACTCATACAGTTTACTATATAGCCAGCTGGACTCTCCTTTGTTATGGTTTTGTGTAGCGATTAGAATGCTTTGCCAGTGTTGTGGCTGACAACAGCAGCGGCTCACCTAGCGATATGACCCTTCCTGAGTAAAGTTTATATGTTTTCCACCAGTGAATTTGTCTAAAATAGAGTTGTAGTGTTCAACACTATCAACATCCTGAATTTTTATTCGAATTTTCGTGTAACCTTTCTAGATAGTATGAGAACATTCTGAAAGGCCGCGGATATAAGCGAAAGCTTCGATACCGCACTTCGACTGTCGCAGTTCGATAAACCTTGCAAATCACGAATCATACACACTATTTTAATCTTTCTCCTCCTCGGTTTTTAAGTTTTATTGTTTTATTTTTACTTTTGTTTCCCATTTTCACAGTATTAAAAAATAGCAAATAAAACCCCAAATGTAAATAACCTGCAGTAAACAATTATGCACTAACAATGAACAACATACGGTATCTTATATTACACTAAAGGACAAACTAATAGCATTAAAGCTAAATTGATAACAGGATTTTTAAAAGGTTTACCACTACTGAAAGTGAGCAATGCGGTAAATGCGAATACGACGACATACGACCCTTGGAAGGTTTTGACTGTCTCGCAAGCAGGAAGAGGAGGGACGTATTCTTGCTTTGACAGCTATCAAAGATTATAGACACCGTGGCAGGAAATAAATGTGCATTGACTCTAAAAACCTCACAGTCTTAGTTCGCCACGTCCCCACGCGAGGGCAGGCCAAACAGTGGTTTTTTGCAGCTGAACGCTTTGACATTGCCTAATTTCAAACCATTTTATAAGTTTAGTCTATCTTTTGTAATTGAGTGTTGAAAAAAAAAACACTGAACATTCTTTATAAAATTTCGGATCAGGCTTGCAAATTACTTTTCAGTATTAATTTTTATTGTGTTAGGAAAAAATTCAAACTTTGAACTTACAAAATGTCAATTACATAACAAATGAAAAGCATTTAAAAAAAAATCTAAAATGCAAAACGAATGCGTATTGTGATTGTGGTTAAAATGAGACCTTGCGAGAAATTTTACGATGAAAAATATACGAAATACTGTAAATGGTTTGAAAATTAACATTGCTCTTACGGGATACAAATCCAAGATGGCCGCCACTACAGCAGACCCTTAAGGGTTAAGGGCCAAAGTTACCCCAGTTGACGACCTCATTTGAACACTCATGACAAATGGGGAAATAATAAAATTAATAACTTACTAACGCAAAGGTTTAAAATAATCTGTGGATACACATTTTAGTATTTAGTAATCAATTTGATAAATAATAGGAGTGAATAAAATAATTCCATACGGTAATTTGGAATTTTTTAATTTTGACAAAGTGTTATTTGCTGTGGGCCAAACTTTCAAATTCGCCTTTTTATTGGTGAATATAAGAGTTTAGGCCTTTAAAAGCAAAAATTAATTCCATGTTTCATAGGATTTAAAAAAATATTGATAAAAACTAACGGTCAACCTACCTACAAAATATTACAGCCATTTTTGGAAACCTTGGTGTTGTTCATTATTAATACCTAATAATTAATTAGGTACTAGGGACCCGGCAATGCTTCGCTATTGCTATTGCTTGATTTACCTAACCTAAAATTATATTCAGTTTTTGATCCAAATCAGTTGTTGATCAAAATCAGCTGTTGATCAAAATCAGCTGTTTTAAGCTTTTCATACGAACAGCTGTTTTTTGTGCCCCTGATGAAATCAAAAGAAATCTTTTTTCTTCTTCCTTAAGATTGACCTTCCATAAGATTAACATTGAAACTTTGAGGGCCACTGGGGCGTATCCCTGAGGACCGATGTAAATTATAATGGGAATCTGCTCATCTACAGGACACTACCTTTCTAACGGTATGCGCGAATTTCTCCTACGATGCACACAAGCTGAGAAAAAAGGACGACAAGTTTTGTGCTTGCCTATTAATATATAGATTGTAAGGATGTTAACGCAATGTTTGCATTTTTATTCTTGCAATTTCTAGACTCTGGATACTCTCAATCAAGGTCACTAGATAGTAAAGGTTGCCTCATAGTCATGTAAACAAACTCGAACCCCCACTGTCCAGTGACGTCATTGTAGTAAAAAACAGCTTATACCATGGGAGATGTACGTAGTTTTACTACAACTACGTCACATCAGCCACTCCACTTTTTTGATATTTCTCGAATGAAGCAACCTTTACTATCTAGTGCCCTTGACTCACAGTAACCATAGAGTAAAAATATAAGCGTTACGAATTGGCAGCTAAATTGAATTGAGTCAAATTTTGATTTCGGTGGCTGTGTTAAGGCAAATAAGTTTGTTGTCATTGGTTTGCTGTGGTGTTGTCAGAAAACAGCTGTAATTTAATTTCAGTCAGTTTTATTTTAATAATGTAGAAGATAAACTGTGAAATGTTATTTTTATGTAGGACTGTAGGATATTTTTAATAGTTTAGTTTATTATTGACAGTTGTCTTACCCTATTTCTGAATTGGGTGTGTGAATTTCAAAATTTGTGATAAGCATATAGCCTAATGTTACTTTATAAAAAGTATACAAACTATACAATTATTTTAAATGGACAGACCACCGAGTTTAAGTAAACAAATGTCCCAGATGTTACATAAACAACTTGCCGATAATTATATTAAGGATATTTTATGTATATCAAATTAAAGCCTAACCAATAAAAATGGCAAAACTAGTCATTCAACAAAATTTTAAAGATAGTCAGTTTACATCTAAAAAGGGATGGTGGAGGATGGTCATTACAAATGTGTTAATGATTATTATATATTTTATTTTATCTATAGGATTAACTTTTTATCAGAGATGGCTTCTTCATCAGGTAAGGTTATTTTTGTTCTATTAGATCTAGGCTTACATGTTTAGTTTTAGGATAATTAACAAATTTGGGTATAAATGAAGTACTGTACATACCACCAGCCATATTGTGGCAGTGGTATCAACCTATTCACAAAATAACCCGGCGTAAGTTTACTATTCGACCCTAGCCTAATATTTTTGCAGACAACTTTGTTTTACATTCTACTGTTAAATGTTGAATACAGGTAAACATACTGTGACTAAGTTAAATACTATAGGTTAGAACCTTTTAGGTTTTTAAAAACATTATTCTGCGTAACTTTACTATTCGACTCTAACCTAATTTTTTTGCAGACAACGACGTTGTTTTACATTCTACTGTTAAATGTTAAATACAGGTAAACATACTGTGACTAAATAGGTTAGAACCGTTTAGGTATTTTTTAAATTATTATTTTTGCATTTCTGTTAGCTCTAGGTTAGCCTAGAGTCGAATAGTAAAGTTGCACCCATTATTCTTGTATTTCTGTTGCCATAGGTTAGCCTAGGGTCGAATAGTAAACTTGCGCCAATAACCTTTTAGGTTGTCCAATTGTTTTATTGTATTGCTAAGTAAGTCAAGTATTGTAAACAGCTGACATTATGCAGAAATCAAGAATATAGGCTACTACCCTCTAACCTACAATGCAATGTTTTAGAACGTCTTATTTGCTTGTTTATTTATGAAATATGTAGGTTATTTTCGAACCAAAATTAATTTTTTACGGGAGCTTTGGATCAACTGGCCAGGGTCTTGGTCCCACCCAGACCAGTTAACAGGGGTTCTACTGTAACTTATATATATTTGTAACACTATCCCGATTTATCTTTTAGTGAACAATTTTGACATAAGTCACTCTTAAGTTACGGTACTGTACATATTTGATTTCTATATATCATTATTGGTTATCAAATATTAAGATGAGAGGTGGCTGAGATTTGAATTATTTGACAATCTACTCCATCTTATACAAGTAAACCTAAGACTTTCAGGAGAAAAGTTGAGACCTCAGACACTTACCTAAGTAATATGTGTGCCTTTTGTGCACTTCACTCATTCTATTTTTACCTTGTAGGTCTAGTCTTAAATCTTAAAGGGCTAATTCAATAATATACTGGTCCCGATCCAAGAAGAAAGAGGTCTGAGCTTTGTTGTTAGCAAGGATATCTGCGCTTTCATTACATGCAATGCCCTGATATCCAGGCACCCATTTCAGCATGTTACAAGCTGAAACCTTTAGCAGATATTGGTAACATTCCCTCTTTAAATCCGAGTAAAAGGTGTAGTGTTCATGGCTTTTAGGGCAGCCTGACTGTTCTTATTTATGGATTATATGTTTACCTGCGCAAACCCTCTCATTTACACTCCATTCAACCCAGGATTGTTAACAATTCTGCTTGATAGCCTGGGTTGAATCTACCTATTACTGTGCTGCTCTAGCTTGATCATTGACCTTAGAGTGGTCTCTTTAAAAAAAGACCACAGATAGTGCTTGATCAGTTTAGAGTCTGCATTAAACTCACAGTTTTGTCCAAGAAAAATAGAAAACAGATGAGCCCCATACATTTTGGTTAGTGCTCTATCAGATCACGTGTCTATAACAGAGCCAATTAGAACCATCGAGAGGATAGCAGATTTTAATCATAAGGGATCTCCTAATTTTCTGAATGCTACGGCTTTCCAAAGCATTCCATGTCTACTTCTTAATTACATTTAGATATTTTACCTCTTCAGAACAACTCACTATTCCTTCAGCAAAATCCAGGTTGTTTAAGCCACCCATCTTCCTTTTTCCTAGTAAGTGGGACTAGGATAAGTGGGCACAATGTCAAAGTCAGGCTCCCGAGGCTTTATTCATAAGCTTCCTAGCTTATTTATCAGGAAATGTTCCCCAAATAAGCAGAACTATGTATTCGGTTTAGCCTTGGGCAAAGTATTATTGCTTGTTCAGAGATACAAGAATACAGAATGCCTGCTTGTGATATTTGTAATCAGTGCCAGCCCTTTTTGCACAAGTCTGGGAAAGATACCACCTGTTGACGTAAATGGTCCAAATTTATTGATGGCCAATTTAGTTTTTTTTACTATGACTAGTTTGCAAACAAGGTCCGAGACCTTATTAAGTCCTGCAATGCCCGGGGCTGTCCTTAGGTCCTGTTTCTTAGATCCTCTGTTTGGTTAACGAAGTTACATCCTGGAAAATGAGTCCTCATTTTGTTGTGTATTACAGAGGTTTCATTTTTATCTCTGTTTGCACTGTGGACTCCGGTACCTATGAGTGGCATCCTTGATTAATACTCTCTGGAGTCTTGCTACAGAGCTTAGGTTTTTTACTGTTTGCTACCTAGTCCCATAATTTTGGCTCCTCTTGTGCATGCTTCTTAAAGCGAAAAATTCCTTATTGTGATGTTGCTTCATATGTAGGAGATGTTCAACATGCCAAAGCAAACCATACCCATACCCTAAGGGAATTATTGTCAATTAGAATAACTAGAGTTTGACCCAGAGGGTTGTTTTTGTTGGAGTTGGTGACCCTTCACTTAGTGGTTCTAAAGCTATTATAATGCTTGCCCAGGTAGTTCAGAGCGCCCCCAAAGCTCCCATTTTAAAGTACGACGGATTTTTTGTTATTCACCCCAGTTGATACAGAGTAATGATTCTCTTCTCCCCACTCTTCCGCTTGCACCCTCCCTTCCAGAACTCTTTGGATCTACTTACTGGTTCGTGCAAGACAGAACAAATATGTGCAACTTGAAAACTGAGGGAAATCACCATTCTTCAACAGGGACATAATTTGATCTTCTGAAAGCTTGTGGAATGATAGCCATCTTGATTGCACCAGGAGCATAAGGATGAAGTATTTCCCTCAACTCCCCTAGAATAATCCGTTTTTCCTTTCTTTAATTCAGTCTTCATGATGTAGGAGTGCTATGATCTAATCGTCAGCATTTATTGCCTCCTGCAAATGCCTTACCACCATTAGTCCTGGCTGTTGGTTTAAAAGTTTCAATAGTGAAGGATTTAGGCTTGTGATTCTTCTTCCTCAAGTCACTGGGATTTCAAGACCCACCCTCAACTCTTAATCTGATTTTCAGCTTCCGTTTGTATTGAGAGCAAAAGGCAGTTTTCCTTTTTTGGCAAGTACAGACCTAATTCACCAGCCAATGAGCACCTATTGATTTCATGTACAAACTTCCACACTAACTGAGTACAGTTGTCTCATCAACTATTAGTAGAATATCTTCTGAGGCAACTACCACTGGAGGCATTCTCATTTAAAGACATTAGTTGTCCTAGCCCAAAATCAATGAGGCTTGCCTCCACAGACGATAGAATAACCAGTTCCTGGCATACCACTGAATTCTTTAAGTTATCCATTGTTATTTGCATTCTTCGTGGCTTTCCCCACCCAATGTGTACGTAAGGCAGCACAGAGTAAAGTGGCAATTCTTACTCGACATGACGCCTTCACAGACGGGCTTAAATGTGATTTTTAATGAGCTTATGGGAACCTGCCGCAGTACACTCTGTCACATCCTAGTATTGTTGCCGTCTCTGGGTCAGGACTCCTTACGTGACAATTCTTATTCATAGCTGTCCACAAGTCAGTGTTTCGCTATTCATCATCTGCGACCCGCCCAGTAGCAGAGGCTCATTCTCGTAGGTAAAGAAGTAGTATAAAAATAAAATTAAAATAGATGGATTATTTATAAAATTTTTAATTTCTACAATCTTTGTATTAAACAATACAGTGATTTTTATTATCCACCTTAAGTGTTTTTGCTAATTTTGTACGCGAGTATATTTTATAATATTAATATTAGGCTATTTAGTTTCCCCTTATTCCGCAAAATATGTTTTTAAACTTGTAGGCTATTTCTAATAAAATTGTTCTTTGTTAACAAATTTTTTTATATTGTTTCCGAGTTAGCTCATAATGTACATTACTAATTAATTTGGTTATTTCAATTAATCCTAATTGTATTGACCTTTTTTATAATAAATTGTAGTACTGTATTTATTTACTTTATTTTGCCTAATCATTTTATTTTATACTCACTGAATAATAAGTTTAATTTTTAATCCTAGAATACAGTACTGTTGTTTATCAGTAGGCCTATAACGTTATTACTAGGCCTACCTACATAACAAAATATACATGTGTAGGCCTAAATTAGTTAGCCTATTTTTATTTCTATGGTAAATTACTACTTTTTACGTTTGCTTTTTTCTAATTTAGGCTAAACTTTCTAAATACTTCTTGTACTTTATAAAGTTTAAATATTCAATTACTGTAGATATATTAAAATAGGCAAGAGGAAGTCACATTCGGTGTATTAAATTCGGTCCTAATACTTCTATCCCACTTTAAAAACTTTGGTCTTTCGTAAGATAAAGGAAAAGTAAATTTTATGGCTTCAACTATTGTTATTCAATTATTTAAAACATAAATTCATTTGCTTCAGGTTTTCTAGTAGAATCTGATCTTTTGCTTAAGTATGGGATGCCATTGACCATGCACTTTAAGTTCTGTTATATACACATCTTAGTAATTTGAATGCTATAGGCCTACCTACTAATTTGGCTTGCTTGGAATTTACCTCTGAAAGGAAATTTATCCTAAAGCCGACAATTTGTTCATTGATTGTGTTGAATGAACTAGGTTTATAATTTAGAATATTAGCCTAGTTATCAATAAACTTTTCCTGTAATTCATGTATGGCAGTTAGTTTAGTTTTCTACTAATGCTCATCTCTAGAATTTTTGTTTAGTTTGTAAAGTCTCAAACGCTCAAAATAAAATTAAAATTAAACCTTCGTTCCATCATGTTACCTAATTAGCCTACCTACCGCAACTGTCTTACTAACAAAAGTATGTTGCAGAAAATGTTATTTTGTGTAAATAATAGTCAGAAATAATTATAATTGCTACGAACAGGTTTTTTAAATTTCCTTTGAATTCTTGCCTCTGACATGATTCTTTCTGTTAGGAAAAGTCAGGAAAATAAAAAATAGTCGGGGAAGTTGTAAAAATGAAGAAAAATTTGCAAAAATTATTTCATGTCACTGAGAGTCCCAAATGATGCAAAAACTGATTCGTCTTTCTGATTGAACGTAATAACAGTTTGATTAGTAGGTGATTTTCTAACATGAATTAAGTCGTTTTAATTAGTGCTTAATCTAAACTCAATTTCACTAAATATCCACATCAGATGTTGATACTTTTAACAGTTTAAATCTTTAGTATATTTAGTCATCTTTAGTAATTACTATTGCAAGAGAGTAATTAATTATACATTATAATATGTAAAATTGACTGTTAAGAGGTCACAGACAATACGATAAACAAGAACAAGAATTTAAAAACACATTTCCTTTAACATTAAGTGGTTAATGACAGCGAGAATGTTATTAATTTTGACTATTGAATCTTAAAAATTAAAGTAATTTTTGGTATTCTCTGGCTTAGTGTTTTCCAGTTGGTTCACGGAAACGTCTAGGCCTACGCAATTATTGTATTTTACGTGTAGGCATAGCTTACTAAAGCATCAAATTTCACCTATATAAATCTGGCAGTAATCAAAGGCCCAACATTTGCAAAAACCCTTGTTCTATTTTAAAATGTGATGATTTTACAATTTGATTTTCTTAGTTATATTTGTCCAAATAAACTGAACTACATTCTAAGGTAACTTAACTGAATTTTTTGTTTGTTTCTAAGGTGAAAAGCATCGACAGGATATCATTTGCTGAAAATAAAATTGTTCGATAGTTTACTTTAAAGTACTGTAACATTTAAATGACTGAGAATTAATTTCATTTATAAATGTGAAGTTTCATATATTTTTTTAAATGAAGAAATTAGGCCTAGCCTAGCAGAATTTTAAAGACAAATAAATATACAGTTAAAAAATGTTAAAACAATAAAAGTCACTATAAATAACTAAATTAAAATGAACTAATTAACCTATTTTAAATGTTAAACCTATCTTTGTTCTTATAATAATGTTTTTTAAGAAACAGTTAAAGCATAACCTCAAAATTTAGATTCGATCGTATTTTCAAAATTGTAAATAATGTTAAATTTGTTAAATGTGCAGATAATAGTTTGAATGTATAAAATAGCATAATATATAGTTAAATTAGGATATAAGAAATAATGGCGATTGTAAATTAACTTTAAAATAACAAAATGTAAACACCAAAACAGCTGAGATTATAAAGTGTAAGTCTAATAAAGAAACTAAAGTGAATCCATATGATAAATCGATAACCACTAAAAGAGGCAGTGACAATATAAGGGAGTGTGATATAGGTGAATGAATATTTCAAAATTATAACTTTTAAAACATTTCAAATATTAAAAATCAAAAAATAATAACAAGTAAAGGTATGTGTTGTAAAAAATGGTGAAAACAAGACTTGGCAGATAATTGTAAGTTTTTCCAATACAAGCCAAATGCCTAAACAGACAAGAGATTAATTAGATTGCAGTTTTAATTGTAGAACAGATGTTTTTAAAAGTAACAAAAGTATTGTTCAGTATTGTTTAAACCTACCCAGGATATACACTTTAAAAAAAAAAGAACTGAAAACTATAAAACTTTCCAGGCAGAAATTTGAATAAATTTGAACAGAATAATAAAACCATTAAACAACAGAAGAATATAACAAGTTTTAAACCTAAGTAGAGGTAATATCTAGCCTTATATTTTAAAGTGAACTCTTCAAAATTGAACTTATAAAATTATTAATTTCCAGCACAAACTAACTTTTAAACCATTTTTTATAATTTAGATACATTTTAGAAAATAAGATAATTAATATTAAAATCATAAATATGCACATTTAATAAATAGCCACGAACTAAATAGACCCGAGATATAAGATATTAATAAAAAATATATTGTAAAACTATAAGTAGTAATTTAATTGATCAAATGTTTTAAGTGCTATATATATATTT
>JAGFPH010005443.1:68029-78986 GCA_018207615.1 Philaenus spumarius | reverse complement strand
GTGTTTGGTGCAAATTTTTTCGAAATCGATAGAATAGTTTTCTCTCTAGATAATAATAATAATAATATTTATTAGTTAATCTCCAACTTTAATAAAAAAAACTCTCCTACCCTACCCTACAAGTCACAGTGAATCTGTTTAGTAATTTAAATGTATTTGTGAGAAAGTATGTGCCAGTTCCTGGTACCGTTTATTTTATAAAATTTAACAGCTTAACATTACCTTTTATAAAATGTTAGATACATTTTTACCTTTTAGTACAAGTCCAAAATGTTTTATAAAAAAGAATCACTCTTCAAATCTTTTATGATACATGGATACCACCTTTTATAAAACAAATATTATAAAATAGTTTACAGTGTAATAAGGGCCTTATATTAACAAACGTTTTTCTTTTTTTTTATAATATAATATTTATTTTCTGGTTCAATGTATTTACATTATGCACAGAAATTTTATCAGATTAACGAACAATGCTTACTGTATTATAATTCAATTCGAGCTTCTGTTTTCACACATTATACAGAAAAAAGCTGGTTTGGATGAAAAACTTAACATCATTTTAGGTTAGGGCTACAATGAACCGAAACACGTTTATTTGCGACCAATTTGGCTAATTTAGAATTAGGAAATTATCCTTCACAACTAACAGTTTTTTACTTTCTCACTATACTATAGTATAGAGATCGCAAAAAAAATCGATGTTAGACTTTTGTGGAAATATCCGTTTTGGGACCTCCTGAGTCAAAAATAGTGGTTTTTACAAAATATCTGTCTGTATGTATAAAAAGCTAGAGCGAAAAATATTCGATCGATTTCAAACAAATTTGCACCAGACATGTCAAGTAGGCCTGTGTAGATACACGAAAAACAGATTTGAAAATTTTTGAAAAACAACCACCTTTTTGGCAAAAAAAAACCCCAAAAAAATCAGTTATTATTTTTTTATAAAAAAAAACGGCTCTAACGATTTATATAAAATTTGGCTTATTTGTAGCCTTTAATGTATCCTACCACTTGAAAAAAACGCATCTTTCTAAAAATTCTCGTTTAGCTAATAATAATAACTGATTTTGTGGAGGTTTCGGCCATAAAGGGGGTTGTTTTTCAAAATTTTTCAAAACCTTTTTTCTTGCATCTATACAGGCTTAATTGACGTGTTTTGTACAAATTTGTTCGAAATCGATCGAATAGTTTTCTCTCTAGATAATAATAATAATATTTATTAGTTTAATGTTCTACTTTAATAAATCACCTCTCCTACCCCACCCTACAAGTCACAGTGAATCTGTTTAATAATTTAAATATGCTTGTGAGAAAGTATGTGCCAGTTCCTGGTACCGTTTATTTAGATTGGGTAAAGCAAACAAAGGCTTACTCTATTATAAGTCAAACATCTGGTGTTACATATTATAATAATAAAATTTTTTCATTTAGTTGGTAGGCCTAATATCGAAATTTGATTGAAATGTTGATTATTGATTATTGACCGAGCGTAAGCGAGGTCTCCGTTTTAACTCGACCGTTCGGCATTTCGTCTGTGTGTCTGTATGTCTGTGTGTCTGTGTGTCTGTCTCACGATTACGGCCAAACGCCTTGACCGATTTTGATGATTTTTTGCATGAATGTTCCTTATTCCTAGGCCGAGCCATGTATATGTAAGGTTTTTTTCCATTTTTCATTTTTAACCCCTTAAATAAAATAAAAATGGCGACCGGACCGTTTCTCTCAGTGTAAGCTTTTTTCCAAAGCCAGTTTGTGGCTTAACCGTAAGTCGAATTTAAAAACTAATGACATTTTGCTAATAGCAAATTAAATTTTAAACAAAATTGTATTCTTGATTTTTTCCGTATCTCTAACGGTAAGCTCACAAAATGGCCGTAAACTTAGAATTTGTTAAAAATCGTCCAAGTTTTTGTATTTCAACCATGTTTTTATACGTTTATTCTAAACCAATTCAAAAGTGTTCCATAGCTTTTTGTAGACAAAGGTTTAAAGAATTCATATATGCCAGTAAAAAAAATAAAATTATTGAAGTAAAATTAAGAAAGTTTTTAGCTCAAGAAACAATCACGTTCAGTAACGAAAGGGAAATGTTTAACTTTAGGCCTACATAAGAAGTAGTAAAAATTATTGTAATTTTTTTCATAAATGTAAATAAGTTTCGTAATTTAGTTCTAAATAGAATTGTATAAAAATATTTATCAATTTCAAATTTCTTATTTTGAAAACACCAGTATTTATGTTCCTACTACAACACTGCTAACAAAACTAGGCCTGTTTTGAATAGTAATTTGTGAATATATCATTTGCCCAAACAGAAAGTGTAGAGGATAAATCAAAGAATTGAACTGTATACCTGTAAATTATCATTGTTAATTTCATAAAAGTATTTGACTTGGCTTTACTTGAATTACAAAATGAGATGAAACAAATGAAACCTCTCGGCGATAAAGGACATACAAAAAATGACCGTAGGACACCGTGGGAAGTGTTGGTACATGGGTTGAGATCACTATCACGACGTTTTAACATCGTTTGTTTTCATTATTTCTAATATTGGAATATGATATGGAAGTTATGGAACTGTAAATACATTGTTAAGTTTTAGTTATTTAAGTATGTAAATATTTAATTATATGTTTTCCCTCTATAACTTGATATTTTTAGCTATCTTACCTAAATAAAACACAATGCCTCTAAAAGAAAATCTTTAGCAGTTAAAGCTCAAGAAAAGAAATAAAAACGAGAACTAGAAATCCCGGGAATTGTAAATAATATTTCACTGGCTAAACCTTGTGCTTACTTCCTTGCTGGCATACTATTTTTAACCTAAGCTCAAAACCACATTTGTTATTTCAACGAGCGAGGTCTACTGTTCACAGAACTTCTAGTTTAACTGTTAATGGCGAAATTACAACGCATTCCGTAATTCTAATTGGGTACGGTCGTGTATATTTCGACCCTTGTCTTACTTTAGCTATGTATAGGTCACCGCTCAATCGTCATTTTCGTGATAATATCAGCGTATGCAATAATCTGTTTGCGTTGGCTTCGCCATGGGACGCCGCCCGAGTTGGTGAGCGAAGCGAACAGGGGCTAGTTGAAACAAACTTAAATATTTACGAGATAAACTTTATTTTGAAAACTATAAATAAAGTTGCTATTATAATGTTGTTTTAAAAAATATTTTTAAAGTGATAAATTGTCACGTTGTTCTACACAAAGTAACTAAACATTGTTTTAACGTGTAACGTTTTACAGTTTGGAATAGTTTTAAAATTCAAACAGCAATAACTACCGATTACATCAACCTTTAGAAGTCCGTTTTGCGGCATTGTTTTCAGTAAACCAAGACCTTTCAATTGATGTACATCACATAGGCTCTCATTAAAGATTTTCTTCCGACTCCTTGTGGGCCGTCCCCCAAAGGCGTCATCCGGTCGGTCATTGAACAGATACGCAGGTTACTGTCACCGGTAATGATGGGTGAACTTTGGTGTTTTTCTATGTTACGGTTTGAAAGTTGAAAAAGGGGTTCCAGACTTTAATTGTTAACCTGTATAATTCTTCTGTAGTGTATGTTACTGAACTCCTAAACGATTGGACCAATTTTGATTAAATTTTTGTGTCCGAGTGGGTTTAGATTCATAATTGGAAGGGGTTGAAATGGGGTTGCTACCACTATACAATAAATATAAATTAATGCAACTTCCTACAAGCTATAAATCTAAAAAATATGTAATATTATTTTTAAGGGATATACAAAACTATTTGCAATTTGATCACTCAAGTCAAAGGGGTGAAATGGAATAACTACCCTTAAAATTAAATAATAATCCACTTACTTTTTCTATATTCTCAAAAACTATTCAACTATTTTACTAAAATTTCACAATTTACACATATTAGTGCCAGGATTTTTTTTAGAGAATATCATCACTACAAACAAAAAGATTTGAATGGGGTAGATACCCCTATTTTATACAATAAAAATAAATTGCACTAAATTCCTACAAACTTTAAATCTAAAATTAGCCTATTTAAACATTTGCAATTCGATTACTTAAGTCAAAGGGATGAAATTGGGATAGCCACTCTCAAAATTAAATCAAGAAACAGTGAAGCAATAACGGTCGCATTTTGAGACCGATTTGTTTCAAATTTGGTTCACACGTCGGTTGTCTAAGTCGCTCGGACAAGTTCGATAGCCAAAAATCCAACAATCGGAAGCACATTTTTTGACCGGAAGTAATTGTTTATTTTTTTTTATTTTTCGTGCTAAAATGAAACTTTTTAAGGTTTTATCTAAACAAATAAATGTAGGATGTTATTCTGCACATTTTGATTTTTTTTTACAAGACCGTATAGCTCGCTTGGTTCCCCCGAAATCGATCAAAACGTAAAATACCACGTGGTACAAAACCAGAGGCCGAAAGGTCGAGAGGTGCAAAATGGAAAAGAGTTTTTCCTCTGCGAGTGAGTCGAAGCTGGAGGCTTAGGTGCAAACAAATTCTACTAATACAATGTAGACTAATTTCCCAAATAATTGGATAAAATAACAAAAAGGTAGATATTTTTCATGGAATGTTGCGAGTTTGAAGTTAAAATAGTATCCAGATTATACAAATGATGAAAAATAAACATGTAACTGTTTAAATATTTATAGCCAAAAAATATTATATCCTTCAACATTCCAGTAGAAGGTGAGTTAAGTTGTAATTTCCTGTTTTACAGATTGGACAGATTTCACTGGGGTTAAAACTATAATTTTTTATTGTCCTTGTGTTATATTAGTGTGTTAGGGCAGAAGAATTAGAGAAAACGCATATTGTAATTCGTTTCAGAATAGCATGTGTGAAAATCGATGTATTTATGCATAAAGTAAATGGAATTTTACCACATCCACTTTTTAACATCCAGAAAAATTTTTAAATTAGTGGTTAATATGAAAAAATTGGAAAAAATCGGTTTTTTTAAATAGTTTGAGGACAATTGTCAATGGGTATTTCAAATTGTGTACTTACTTATAGGGTACTGAAAAACGGTTAATTTGAGGCCTCGTAAGTTAAAATCGGGTAATAATTTGTTTAAATAATTGAAAAAAAAAAACGATTAAATTTGTCAAATTTTCAAGTATTTATCATTCTTTGATAAAAGAACTTAGACCCTTGAAACTTTCAGAAAATAAGCCTTGTATGGCCCTTACGTTACCATTGAAATTTAATTACATAAATATTAATTGGTTTTCGAGATATTTAAATTATTGACCGAGCGAAGCGAGGTCTCCGTTTTAACTCGACCATTCGGCATTTCGTCTGTGTGTCTGTATGTCTGTGTGTCTGTCTCACGATTACGGCCAAACGCCTTGACCGATTTTGATGATTTTTTGCATGAATATTCCTTATTCCTAGGCCGAGCCATGTATGTATAAGGTTTTTTCCATTTTTTATTTTTCACCCCTTAAATAAAATAAAAATGGCGGCCACACCGTTTCTCTCAGTATAAGCTTTTTTCTAAAGCCAGTTTGTGGCTTAACCATAAGTAGAATTTAAAAACTAATGACATTTTGCTAATTTGATTTTCAACAAAATTGTATCCTTGATTTTTTTCCGTATCTCTAACGGTAAGCTCACAAAATGGCCGTAAACTTCAAATTTGTTAAAAATCGTCCAACTATTTGTATTTCAACCATGTTTTTATACGTTTATTCTAAACCAATTCAAAAGGGTTGCATAGCTTTTTTGTAGATAAAGGTTCAAAGAATTCATATATGCCAGTAAAAAAATGATTAAAATAAAATTAACAAAGTTATTAAATCAAGAAACATTTATTAGTTATTAGCATGTTCAGTAAATGAAAAAGTTCAACTTTAGACCTACATAAAAAGTAGTAAAAATTATTGTAATTTTTTCAAAAATGTAAAAAAGTTTCATAATTTAGTTCTAAATAGAATTATACAAAAATATTTATCAATTTCAAATTTCTTATTTTGAAAACACCAGTTTTTATGTTCCTACTTCAAGACTGATAACAAAACTAGGAATGTTTTGAATAGTAATTTAGGAATACAGTATATCCCTTGCAAAAAATGACATATAACAATATGACAATACTTATAGTGTTAAGTATTCATTGCATATAATAATAAGAAAGTGTAGGGGATAAGAAAGTGTAGAGAATAAATCAAAGAATTAAACTGAATACTTGTAAATTTCATAAAAGTATTTGACTTAGCTTGACTTGAATTACAAAATGAGATGAAACAAATGAAACTGCTCGGCGATAAAGGACATACAAAAAATTACCTTTGGACACCGTGGGAAGTGTTGGTACATGGGTTGAGAATAAAGTTGAGATCACTATCACGACGTTTTAACATCGTTTGTTTTCATTATTTCTAATATTGGAATATGATGTGGAAGTTATGGAACTGTAAATACATTGTTAAGTTTTAGTTATTTAAGTATGTAAATATTTAATTATATGTTTTCCCTCTATAACTTGATATTTTTAGCTATCTTACGCATTATTAACCTAAATAAAACACAATGCCTCTAAAAGAAAATCTTTAGCAGTTAAAGCTCAAGAAAAGAAAAAAAACGAGAACTAGAAATCCCGGAATCGCGGGAATTGTAAAATAATGTTTCGCTGGCTAAACCTTGTGCTTACTTCCTTACTGGCACACTATTTTTAATCTAAGCTGAAAACCACATTTGTTATTTTATCGAGCGAGGTCTACTGTTCACAGAACTACTAGTTTATTAAAAAAGGGTTAAATGTTTAATGTTTAATTAGTTGCCGTCCTCGTAGGAGGCTCGTCCGGGGCTCATGTTTTTCGTCGAGACTTACATTTTAAGTATACGTTTAGGGTAAATCAAATTGTCATTATTTTAACCCTCAAAATGGCGTCTGAAAAAAAAATACTTTTTAAATTAGGTTTTTTGGAAATATTTTTGCAACAAATTAAATTAACATTTTGTATTTTGGTTAAGTGGAAGAGATGACTAAAATATTCCAATAGCTGGCATTTTTTTAAAAAAAGGGTTGCTCTAGCTCAAGTCGGCCATAATAGGCTTATTTTCTGAAAGTTTCAAGGGTCTAGGTTCTTTTATCAAAGAATGAAAAATCCTTGAAAATTTGATTTTTTGTAATTGTTTAAACAAATTATTAACCGATTTTAACTTACGAGGTTTCAAATTAACCTTTTTTAGTACCCTATAAGTAAGTACAAAATTTGAAATATTCATTGGCAATTGTCTTCAAACTATTTCAAGAAAACCGATTTTTTCAAATTTTTGCATATTAAACCCCTATTTAAAAAATGTTCTGGATGTTAAAAAGTGGATCTGGAAAAATACCATTTACTTTATTTTTAGATTTTTCCATAGATTTTATGCATTCTGAAACGAATTACAATAAAAATTTTTAAAAAATGTATAATTCTACTGGACTATGTTATATTTTTTGCCAGCAAGACGTAGTTGAGCGATAATTCTGACCGTGAATAAAGGACAATGTTCCTCGAAATATGATTGGCAGGGGGTCAAACCACTTATACATCAGTAGTAATCACAGAATCTTGAATTTAATAAGGCATCAACATCTGTGCATTTTAAATTGTTTTCGAATTTTTCAATTGAATGTTTTCTTAATTACATCACAATGGATTTGACTCTTCCAAATATTGTGTTACTCATAGTAGTTCTTCCATTTGTTCATTTCTACTCTGAAGTTATTAGTCAACCTAATACTTCACAAATGTTGAATTAAATAGTGTACAGGAACATTCTATGACGTTTTTTGTCAAAAAAATCGTGGCCTATACAATATTATTTGCTTGTAATATTTACACATCAAACCAGCCCACCACTATTCATAATTTGCATAATGGCTTTATTTTTATTTCAAAAAAATTACAAGTATGTATAAAGTTTACAACCTTGGTATATATTTGATTTATATTTTCGATTTGATAAAAATACTTTTTCTTTTCATCCTCTTTGACTTTTCTCTTATTTTTGAATAAGGCCGTAGCCAGGAAAACTTTTTTTGGGAGGGTCAGTTCAGGACCAGGGATTTGAATTTAAATCCTTATTAAACACCAATTTCCATGATTATTTTTAAAATTTTGATATAGATACACATGTATAAAATATTATAGGATGTAAGGATGATGAATGATTTTGTTTTGTTAGAGTAAAGTATTTTTGTTGAACCTTCATAGTTTTCTTATTTAATAGATCAGATCATGCTCACAAGAGAGTAAGGCTGTAACCTACTGCATCCATGTGTATTGTACGTTGTAGTTTAATCAAGTAAACCTAAATATAGTAGGGCCTATGTATGCAATGCACAATGATGTAAAATATGTTGCTGGATCCTCTGTTGTGTTGTCTACTTTATAATAATTTAACATGCACTTTTTAAACCTAGTATTAATTTTTACTACTAAATTTTGGGATTTCTGGGGGGGTTGTGACCCCCTAACCCCCCCTCCCCTGGCTACGGCCTTGTTTTGGAACTTGTTATATGATGCTGTGTAACTCCATTCTCCAGCCTAGTTGTAAATTTGCCACTAGGCCTTGGACTGAATCAACAGATCTGTATCAACAGATTTCTTCTATATTTACAAAACATAAACATAAGGATGTGCAATATTAGGACGAAACAGTCCCATACAGTCCTCTTCAATATAACTTATCTTTCATCGAATTTTGAAGATATTCTTTTGTAATTTGCAGGAAATCGTTCGTGAACATCTAAATTATAATTCGTAGGTGACAAAAATTGTAAATTATAAATTTTTACTAAAGATATTTGCTTCCAAACAAGACAAAAACATGTTTTTCAGTCGAGTCACTTGATAGCAGTAAAACATCGGGGCGAATTTTGTTACCTACTAACTGTACATTGGGGCTTTCTGCAAACTTAAATGTCGTACGCACATGGCGGAAACAAAAAAATAAGACCTGCATTAGTAAACACGAAAGTGTATACAAGCGATATTCTAGTCGTGCTCGAGCGCTTTACCATAGGCACTTATACTACTTTCAGGATATTTAATGATTTTTAGATGGTGACGCTAGGATTTCAGGGCCACTTTAATTACATTTATTGAGGCTCATATCTCATAGTTTAGATTTCTATTTCTGATAGGCATTTAAAGATATTACAAGCATCCCTTGTCAATTTTACATTGTAAACTATGGAAGGAATTACAAGGCTGTAAACCTAAGGTGAACAGACACGATGAAACTATAAGCGTTTAAAGTTGCTAACAAACTATAACTTAACAAATATCTAGAGAAGAGTTTTTGCTTTCCTAATTTAATCTACGTAAGGTATATAAATTCCCTAAATTTTAGAGCTTTATTTTGAACTTACGGTATAAATTCAGATTATTTTTTAATTCTTATCATATTTTAAAATTTATATAATACTTCATTTCATTTCATTTATTTATCTTGTAGACAATACAATTGCATAAAATATGTCACAGAACTCCATTTGTGTTGGCACCAAAACATATTCCAAATAAATAACTTACAAAATTTAAATGACATAAAATAGACACTTAGATAAAATAGATAGATTAAAAATAGACACTTAGATAAAAATAGATAGATTAAAAATAGACACTTAGATAATAAACGGTACCAGGAACTGGCATATAATATACTTTCTCACAAACATATTTAAATTATTAAACAGATTCTCTGTGACTTGTAGGGTGGGGTAAGAGAGGTGATTTTTTATTAAAGTTGGAGATTAACTAATAAATATTATTATTATTATCTAGAGAGAAAACTATTCGATCGATTTCGAACAAATTTACACCAAACACGTTAATTAAGCCTTTATAGATGCACGAAAAAAGGTTTTAAAATTTTTTTAAAAAAAACCCCTTTATGACCAAAAAACTCCTAAAATCAGTTATTAATATTATTATTAGCTAAACGAGAATTTTTAGAAAGGTGCTGTTTTTTTTTTTTGCATATGGTAGGGTACATTAAAGGCTACAAATAAGCCAAATTTTATCAAAATCGATAGAGCCGTTTTTTTTATAAAAAAATAATAACAGATTTTTTGGGGTTTTTTTTGCCAAAAAAGGGGTTGTTTTTCAAAAATTTTCAAAGCCGTTTTTCGTGCATCTATACAGGCCTACTTAACATGTCTGGCGCAAATTTGTTTGAAATCGATCGAATAGTTTTCGCTCTAGCTTTGTATACATACAGACAGACATTTTGTACAAACCATTTTTTTGGACTCAGGGGGTCCCAAAACGGATATTTCCACAAAAATCTCAACATCGATTTGTTTTTGCGATCACTATACTTTCTCTATACCATAGTATAGTGAGAAAGTAAAATGTGTTTTTGAGTAGGTATCAGGAGGGATAATAGCTCAGTCAGTACGATGTTGATGCGATATGCTACGGTTTAAACCATCATAGCTTCGAATCCAGGTTTAGACATTTTTATTGTTAGTTATTCAGACAATTGCCATCATTTGTGTGTTACATGACGTTTCAGAAATACGAATCAACTTATGTTGTCGAGTGTCTAAAAACTAAGGGAACATAAACCTATATCAAAGCCCACTAAAGAATACCGTTGCGAGGCGGCCAATAGGATGGGCACGCAGCGTTGCCATATCTACTATAGTTCATTTCACCTCAGCGTGAGGCTAATAAAAATGACCGTAATAAAACCCTTACCCTTAGGCCTATTGTGCGACATCGGGGATGGGCACTTGTCGACTGCCTTTGTATTAGAGTTATTGCTGTTTGTCCCAGTGTCATTATGCAAACTTTTTTAATTGAAAGAAAAACTTAAAACAAAATATATCATTCGCTGTGTTTTGATCGCGTGATTATTTTTATACCAAATATGAAGGAAATCGGTTGATTTTGGGGAAGGCAAAGTAAATAGTTAAATCCTATATAGGATTTAAC
>JAGFPH010005443.1:32582-59846 GCA_018207615.1 Philaenus spumarius | reverse complement strand
GTAACATTAGTGGGGGTGGTAACATTAGTGGGGGTGGTAACATTAGTGGGGTTGGTAACATTAGTGGGTGTGGTAAAACAGAAAATGTTTAGATATTTGTTTCAAACTGTGTAAAAGGACACAAGAGTGTATGAAAACAAAATGTATTCAGAAATGTGTTAAAGTCCAAAAAGGAACAAATCAAACCTTCTTTTACTTACTTTTACCTAAACTGTTACAGTTCAAACTTGGTCTATTTAAAATGAAATCCATTCTTCTTGTTTTAATTTGCACAAAAAGATGAATAACTTAATCTCTATTTATCTCTGGAGTTCTGACGTGCACTTGCACCAGCTAGCTAAACTTTATATGCTTGATTTAAATTTAAACTAAGACTTATTTCCACACAGTGCTGGATTTCTAAATAAGCTGCAGCCTGGAGCGGCAAATTTTTAGGGGCGGCAATTAAGAATGTTTTTGAAACTAAAAGTAAACCCTTTGGACTTTATTTAACAGCACAAAATATTTAGTGTAGCTTAAATGTATAGCGCATGAAAATATGTTAGTTAAAAATTTGTTTGACACTTCCTGCTTTCTATGAACTAATGTATGAATTCACAGCAAGTAATCATGTTACGTAGTTTATGAAAACGACATCAAAAGAAAGGAAAGTTTGGCCTTACGAAGATTAAGGTGTAGAAATAAACTTTGCTGGAAGGGACGACCTAAGAATAAATAAGTTTCTATTGATAATAAACTCTTTTATTGGTGAGTTCAAGAAGAGACGAATAGCCTATAATGAGTTTCAATACAGGTTTTCATTCTTACCTCAGTTATATGAAAACAAGAAAGATATGGATTGAGGAAAAAGGCAACTAATCCCTACCACATCTGAATTCTTATTTCGTTGTAGAGTGCATCCACTTCCAAAAGTACTGCTTTGCAGGTGCAGAGATGGACCACCGAGCAGACAAATTTTTGCAAAGAATTTCAAAATTTCTCCGATGTAATTCCCTGGAACAGGGGTTCTCTTTCTCTTACATCGTAATACAAGATGTAATTTCTCGACCTTTCAGGCTCTGTGGCCCCCTTTGAACACTGATGTGAGGTCACCCCTCCCCCCCCATACCACCATCATATGGGGTTAATACAAGTAGTACAATTGGAATTTGAAACTGAAGCTGGTTATTAAATAAAATATAGATAATTTCAAACAAACAATTTAATATTACTATACATAACTTCATTTTGAACATATTATAAGAACATATGAAATCAGAGAAATATATTAAAGAACACTAAAGAATGCTGTTGCGTGGCGGCCAATAGGTTGGGCGCGCAGCGTTGCCATATCTACTAGCCTCGAACACTCCTTTTATTTACCGCTCGAGGCTTGATCGCACAGTTTAAAGAATTATAAATGCGTTGAGTCAGCCGCATTCAGTTAGAAGCGTGGGTAGAATGTGACAACGTCGCACTAAGGCGATTGGAGCGTTCAAGGTCTCGGTGTACACAAGCCCATCCCTCAACGGTATTCTTTCGTGGTCTTTACTGTAAATACAAATTTATTTGAGGTAATCCAGGATCCATTTTAGGTTGGCACGTAATACCACAACATTAACGAGAGGGTTGGCAATGTTTGTCCTTGACAATATTTTGAATGTTTTATTTTTTTTTAAATATACCTCCCTTGAAATTCTTCTACACCTTCCCAGGTTGAGAACCCATGCCCTAGAAGATGATTACCTGAATTCGGACATCGCACTAAGAATAAGCTGTGCGTACATGGTACAAATTGTGCTGGGAAACGTAATTTTTCCTGCCACAGAAGAGTTAAAAACTGCCAACTGCCAGCATTAATAAAGGAAGGTTGAGCTCATTTTCTTTACTTTGTATTGAGGCAAAAACCACAAAAACACTTTCGTATGAGGATACTGAACTCTGAACTGTATATACTCGTATATGTTTGTTTATTTAAAATTGAAAACCCGTCCTTTTCTTAAACTCTTTTGCAATATAAACTTATATACCCACTAATACTATAGATTAAGAAAAATAATTTAACCAAATCTGAAGAAACTTTTAATGAAACCAGTTTCTTGACAAATAAATCTTGAGTTTTGTGAAACCATTGGACACAAAAATAAATAGATATCACACAGGATTTCCCAGAACCAAAACTCTGCATAGTTGCTCACCGAAGTTTTTTGAAATTTATAATTATTCAGGTTTCATGCAACATAGTTTTGAAAATTTTTTATGGAAGTTTGAATTTCCAGTAAACATGCACCCAATGCAGAACACAAGACACATAATAATCCACAATAATATTTTTAAAATAATAGAATCTGTGTGTTTTAGGTCTTTCTTAACACACTGCTATGTAAATTTCATATTTTCTATGCTAGGAGCTGACCTTTTATTTTTTATAATAGACTAAATGAGTAGAAATTACTTTTTTTTATTTTTGAACCTTTCTACGTAATAATCACTTATATTTTGAAGTGGACGCACATGTGCGTCCATAGCACATAGGCTTAAAATTGGCGTGCGAAACACGCAATCACTGTGTATTGAAAATACTCCCAATACGTAGGGTTGGCGAGCGAAGCACGCAATGCACTGTGCGTCGGCCACTTCTCATAGTGTTCAGTGTCAAGCTCACATCTGCGTCCTTATCAGTGAACATGTTAATTGATCACAATGTCCAATGAGATTGCAAAATTAGTAGAAGCATTTGAGGAACATGCCTGCTTTTACAATTAAAAACACAAAGCATACGGAAGAATTGGTTTCCTAAAGTTCCACATGGCGTGGTGGATCATTTTGGGGAACTAAGCAGTACAGTTCAGTTTAGTTTTGCTTACAATCTTCTGATTAAACTTCTCCCTTGATTAGACTACCTTGACATAAGCGTGATGTCTCGAGAAAAACTTTTACTTGGCAGAAGACTTTTTAAATTTTACTTAATACTGCTAGGGGTGGAAATAACGGCCATCTGTCGGGGTTCAAAATAACAGATCACTAAGGTCCAGGGATTGTAATAACAGAAACCAAACCAATTCATATACTCTACAATTCTTACATTTTATCTTCGAGTGGTTCAGTGGTAGAATGACACTATTCCTTTTACAATTGACAAACACTACAATACCTAACTAATTTTATAATACTACTAAACTTGACAATGCTACCACAAGACAAAACACCCTGAATATCTATGCTCATGTAATATTATTTCTGACTTAAACGAGCTTCTACTTTAATTGCACCGAAACGCAAATACTTTAAAGATGAATATTGGACAATCCATCTGCCTACCTTCTCTACTAATGCTTCCTCAGTACGTCCCGACTGGAATTCCCATGCTCTGTCACTCACTCTCAGAATGTCCAATCAAAGATCAATCCCCTGATCAACAGAGTCTCCGCTGTCACACAGAATATTGACCCTGTTCAAACAGAGCCTTCGGATGTCTCCAAAAACACTGGTCCTGTATCTAGATCAGTATGACCCTTTTATAGTTTACCAGGTTGTCCAAGTGTGTCTCTTTGTGCTTTGCTCTTGTCAGCTGTTTCACAACATTTGACAGTGTTTCTATACTTTCTGTGTCTTTGTCTTGGGCTAGCAAATCCTAAACTATTCTTTATTATAATACTTGTATCTTCTATATTTAGTTCTTAATCCTACCCTATTAATCCTAACAATACATTGAACCTATTTGGTGTGTCAAGGAAGGGGTGGCCATCGTCAGTGGTGTCGGAACTTTGTGCTGCGATAAGTGGGAAAAATGTTTTATCCTTTACAGATATTGTGAAAATTAGCAAAAATATTTGCGTTTTTAAATTGGTCCCTCGATTTTTGTTCTTTGTGAATCAGTTACTGTAAAATTATTGAAAAGTGAAAATAAAATTGTGAAAAACCTCTTTTTTGGTGCCTTTTATGTTTTACACTGATTAAACTTAAAAGACAACCCCAAAGACAAACTAAAACATTAAGAGGAAGCAATTAATTAAAATATCTACAAAATAAACTTACCAGGTAAACTGCCCTTACTTTCTCCCAATTGAAACTTTATACCTTCAGAAGAGTAGCATAGGAGATGGTTATTTAGAATTGCAAAAGTAGGACAAACCATGGAAAATATTAGATCCATGCAACACACATCCATATCATATTATGATATTATTATTATTATTTTAAAAACTATTCTATCGATTTTGAACAAAATTGCACCAAACATGTCAATTAAACCTGTATAGATGCACGAAAAAAGGTTTTGAAAAATTTTGAAAAACAACCCCTTTTTGGCCAAAAACCCCCAAAAATAAGTTATTATTATTATTACCTAAACGAGAATTTTTAGAAAGATGCGATTTTTTGCATATGGTAGGGTACATTAAGGGCTACAAATAAGCCAAATTTTATCAAAATCGTTAGAGCCGTTTTTGAGAAATTTAGATTTTTTTCGTTTTTTTGCCATTTTTTTGGGGGGTGGGGGGTAAAACCCCTTAAAAATCTAAAGATTTTTAAAATGAAAAAAAAACGCCTGGAGATATTCCAGAACTACACCTACATACCAAATTTCATCAAAATCGGACCGTTGGTATGGTCTCCAGCTCTGTACACGTCCTTATAGACACACGGACAGACATCACCAAAAAAAGACTTTTTTGGGTTCAGGGAGCACCAAAAGAAATAATTCCACCAAAAATATTTTTGGATTCAGGGAGCACCAAAAGAAATAATTCCACCAAAAATATTTTTGGGTTCAGGGAGCACCAACACAGATAATTCCACTAAACATTTTGGGGGGGGGGGGGGGTCAGGGAGCACCAAAACAGATAGTTCCACTAAAAAATCAAATTCGAAAATTTGGACGAAAACAATACTTTCTCCATATAGGCCTACTACGTATAGGGTGGAGAAAGTAAAAGTGTGCATTCTCCTTTTTTTATTACAATTTTCTCACCTAAACATCACTGATGAGTCTTGTTTTACACTGAATAACATGTCAGAATACTGTACTTACCGTATGTACTGCTATTTTTCCCGCTTTTTATTTCTTATGATGGCAAAACGGTTAAATATTCATAAAAATACAAGAAATTTCTGTAAAAGATTTATTTTAAATCCATTACAACAAATGTATCTATGTATTACAGGTTTCTTAGACAAAGCAGATATTTTATACAAGAATTTCACAATTTTTCACAGTTAAGTTCTTGGTAGGGTAGCAATACTTTATAGAAAACAAAATAATTTTGTTGTTATTAGTAAATAAAATACTAATAAAGAAAGTTGACTTTTTTGTTAAAAAAAAAACAATTTTTCGTTAATGTTTTGTGTAAAATACCTAATCACAATCTTTTCAGTATTTTTTTAAAATAAATTTTATAGTGTAGGCTACTAGAGGGATGCACCCTCTGCTCGCTTCTCTCAACAATCACCATAGCGACTCGCACCAAAGCAAATGCAAACAGATTATTAATATATTCTATGATATTTTCATGGGAATGACTATTGATTAGGATAGAGATTTTTAATTTTTATATAGAAGAGAGGCAATTTTCAAGTTATACAATATGATTAAAATCTGATAAGGTAAAGCAGTATTTCAAACTAGTCAAATAGGCCTAGTAAAAAATAATGTTGGCATAAGTTTAATAGTGATAGGTGTGTGCATTATGATATAGTAAGCCTTTTCTTCGTTTGTGTTTGCTATTACCTAATCAAATAAAAAATAGTTGATAGTGAAGAATAACCTAATTCTAAATCTACCAATTTGGCTGCTATGGTAACAGATCTGAATGCTTTCAAGAAACGTGTGTTAGTTCAGTATAGGCCTAACCTCCTGTAACAGTGTTATCCAAATCAGCTGTTTTATTTGTACTATGTAACAACAGATGTTTTGAATCATAATACAGTAAGCCTTTTTCGTTTGTGTTTGTTTTTATTTTGTTAACCTAATCTAAAAAATTTGGTTGTGGAAAATAATAAACCGATTCTAAATGTTCCAAGTTGGTTGCTGTATTAATGAATTTAAATGCATTCAATAAATGTACGTTGGTTCAATTTACGCCACATCTAGATTGTGTTGCTAAGCTTTCGATTCAAATCAGCTGTTTTATCAGTTGGGTGGGTGTGAACCTCTGTATTTTCACCATTTTCAACCCTTCAGTATTTTGCTAAATCCTTTATCACAGAGGTATGAAAGCAATATGAAAATGTTAACTCCGCACGGGGGGTGCAGACTAGCTGCATCTACTAAGAGGGGTTTGGCGTCCCTCGCGGTGCCCGAGTCAAACAACGTCCAACACGTACAATACATCAATCCAATTACATACATTAAACAAATACATTCATTCCCACCACTCATCTTCTTTTAGGATTTCGACTGTGCAGAGCCATTGCGCATTGGGAGTGCCAAACCTGACAGAGTTTTAACAATCTCTGGTTTGGTAAGGCAGAGTGAGCTTGATCAGCTGAGTCGTATGTTCAGGGGCCAGCCACTTCGGTCAGGAAGTGGTCGTGGTGTTGAAGGAAATCAGATTCTTCCTCACAGTAGTATCGGATTCCGGACTGATGCCCATCCAGTATGGCAAAAGAGTGCTCAGTTCCTCAATGTGATTGATGTACGCGCCCTTACCGAGTTTCGCCTGATACCACGTAACACGATGCGCTGGACTAGCTAACCCATGGAACCAAACAACGTCAAATCACATTTTAGCACAAAGAGACATCATTCAGATTCATCTGATGATTCTATAA
The DNA here is from genome assembly GCA_018207615.1 of Philaenus spumarius. Taxonomy (NCBI): domain Eukaryota; kingdom Metazoa; phylum Arthropoda; class Insecta; order Hemiptera; family Aphrophoridae; genus Philaenus; species Philaenus spumarius. The sequence continues at coordinate 53,096 of JAGFPH010005443.1, read as the reverse complement.
ACAATGAATTGTTTAGGAACACAAAGGAGAGTGCTTGCAGTCCTTTTCATTATGGCTAAGGAAAAATATCTTTTAACGCAACAGAAAAATTATATAAAGCCTCTAGGTCTGCTCTATAAGGCAAATATTTTGCAGCAGTGGCTTCAAATAAGAGCAACACTCCGTGCGCTAGTTGCGGAGAATTGACTGATCAGGTCGCTCCTTCCGTTTCCACTTCTTTAGTACCTGATCTTTATCTTCCTCCCGATTCCGTCCTTCCGTCTTCGAGTGTCGTTGTCTCAGAAGCAGAAGTAGAACCATCTATCCCTGCTCTTGATTTGAGAACTAGGACTTGAGAAAAATCTATCACAAAAAATGAACATTACTCCAATAACTGGAGTAAAGCACAGAGAAGAAAAATACAGAGGAAACATCTAAGCGTACGCGAATTGGGTGTCTAGCACTCGACACTGGTATCTACATTAGTAGTTCCCAGAGTCGCCATGAGAGGGCAGCATCGTCGCAGGCCCCTCCCCTACCCCCCCTCGCCTCCTGCTGCTAGCCCCTCGTCCCCTCCAGCACCGCGCGACACTCGCCTGACTCAAGGTTGTTAATGTACTCTAACAACCTTGCGCCCGACTCCCTGGCTGTCCTCGCTGCTACAATAAGTAATTGTAAAGGAAACTTGTCACAAACATGTTCTGTATTTGATTGTCATGTAGCAATAAATGTAAAACACTTGAACAATAGTACAAAATAAGTTAAATGGATTATCAAAGTAAATCAATAAATGTTTTAATTATACTTTAATTAAAACTCTTAAATCCTTATAATAGTTGCGGGAAATGATATTAATTTTAGTACACAGGATTATAAAAGAAAATATGATGCAGTTGAACGTGTTTAATCTCTTGGTAGGAATGATAAAATGGTTTACAATTACTGTAATTCATAGACTATAAAAAATACTGTAGCCTACTCTACTTAAACATAATAATTTGGTCATTTCATAATATAAAGACGATAACAAATTACCACATTATACAATCCTAATTATCCTACATTTACTAAGTACAGTAATGCAAAAAACTAAACCTTCTTTAAAATTTTTATAAAAGGTTTTCTACTTTGAACAATAGGCTAGAATATTACAAATACACAGATAAACTTGGTAAAAGTAATAAAATCTTGTAAAACAATGAGTGAATATGTGCTCTTACAATAAATCCAATGTTAATGCTATATAAAAAATATATTAAATATAAGTTTTCCATATATATACGTAACTTAAATATTAACTATTTAGAAAACTAACATAGGCTAGCATTAAAGAACAACAAATGAATAATTAACGACTAAACTCATAATATTTACATTGATTTGCATATCCAAGGGTGTGCAATGTTAATAGGTACTTTTCCATTACGTTCAATTCAAAAGACCACTGATTTGAACAAACAGCATATCTTAAATAAATTTACATATCAACTGAAGTAACTAGATTTACAAATACCCTACATTTACTAAGTACAGTAATGCAAAAAAACTAACCCTTCTTTAAAAAGTAACTTATAAAAGGTTTTCTACTTTAAACAATAGGCTAGAATATTACAAATACACAGATAAGCTCGTAAAAAACTCATAGAACCTTGTAAAACAATGAGTGAATAGGCCTATGTGCTCTTACAATAAATCCAATGTTAATGCTATATTAAATATAAGTTTTCCATATACAGGGTGTTTACTGAAAACCCTTCAGGACTTTGGGATATGATTCCTCATACAAAAAGTAAGAAAAAAGTTAATATAAACATAGGTCCGAAAACGCTTCGTTTTCCAGATATCCGCCATTTTGTTTTCTGTACAAAATAATTCATATCTAGAGAACGGTTTGACTGATTGAGTTCAAACTTGGTATGAAGTTTAACCTGACAATGATATACCTCAAGAAAATAAACGATTAAATCCAATCATGAGTTTCAAAATGGTGGCTGTTTGAAAATTACAAACCTAAATTACTCCAAAACCGTACATTTTAACGAAAAATATCAAGACACCTTTTTTGTAGCCCTTTTGATTCCCCATCGGATGGTGTAACTGACAAAACAATCGAATGAAGGATAATAGCTAAGTTAAAAGGTAATGACAACAAATGTCCATACAATATTGTAGTAATTACTGTGTTGGTATAGGATGCCGGGTTGAACAAACCAATTAGTACACATAACTTAACTGTTATCCTTCATCCGATTGTTTTGACAGTTACACCATCCGATAGGAAATCAAAAGGGCTACAAAAAAGGTGTCTTGACATTTTTCGTTAAAATGTACGGTTTTGGAGTAATTTAGGTTTGTAATTTTCAAACAGCCACCATTTTGAAACTCATGATTGGATTTAATCGTTTATTTTCTTGAGGTATATCATTGTTAGGTTAAACTTCATACCAAGTTTGAACGCAAACAGTCAAACCGTTCTCTACATATGAATTATTTTGTACACAAAACAAAATGGCGGATATCTGGAAAACGAAGCGTTTTCGGACCTATGTTTATAGGAACATTTTTCTTACTTTTTGTATGAGGAATCATATCCCAAAGTCCTGAAGGATTTTTAGTAAACACCCTGTGTTTATGTGTTTTTTTTCTCCCCACCCCCCCCCTTAATTTTGTATTCAATAAAACAGTTCTTTTTTAAGTGCCTACTCACTAAAATTAGAAATACAGCTAAAAACAAATAATTGGCCCTACGGCAGAAATCACAGAATAGGGAAATCTCATTCATATAGGCCTATGTAGAGTTGGCTCATTCTAAATTGGCTGAATTTTAATATATCGAATTCAAACTTGACATAGAAGTTAAAATATATATTTTAAAAATTTATGCTGAGTCTGAGCTTGTTATCTTGAAAATGACCTGATCTAGAGCCATTTGACTTATCAATGGGTTTCTCGATTTTAGGAGTACCAGACCCACCAACTCATTTTAAACACCTCCAGTTTAGAAAATTTTCAAAATATAAACCTAAAAGTTTTTTACAAGTTAAAAATTTAAATTCAAACAAGATAAATGAGTATAATTTTTTTTTATTATTTACTTTCAAGAGCACAAAGTAACTTAAAAAAGTATAATGTTGGACCTTTTTAAATTTTGCATCAACACGCTTGAGTTGATCGGCTGCAGATTAGTCAATCTTTTAAATATAGTTTTTAAAATAGGTATAGCAAAAACCAATTGTGTTTGTAACTTATGTACCAATTTTTAAATCGATATGTTCAAAAATGTCGAAAATGGATTCCAACGAATCCAAAGGTGTTGTAGTTAAAACGAGATAGGTAAAACAGTAGACTATATTCAAGAGCCTTGTTTTTAAAAAGAACTGAAAAAATAGTTCATACTTACTGAGAGTAATACTACCGTAGTGTATTCAACTTGAAAAACAAATTTGATGTTGATATTCTAAAAAATGACGAAACTGGAATAGCGAAAGGGCTACAGCGTTCGGTAAGCAAAAAATCGTGAGGTTCGTTGATAAATCTGATGGCTCTAGCTCATCAAATTTTTAAGATACCAACTTGAGTCTTGGTATATAAGTTAAAAATAAGCTTTTCACTTGCTAATTCGATATATTACAAAATGGCCAACTTAGATTTGCTATACGTATGGACGGAAATAATCGTATAAAGACACATTCATTAATAATTATGCGTTCATAAATTTGATGGCCTATTTAGTTTAAAATTATCGTAGATGTATAATTTTTGTATATTATATTTATACATATATTGTTTATGTATATTTTAAATTTCATACAAAGTGGATGATTATCTTTAGAGAAAATTGATTTTTAAGACAATTTAATCGAGACTGATTATATGCTAATACGCTGGTCTTCGAAATTGTATTATTTTGAATATAAAAAAGTTGAATTCTTAGAGAAAACGGCAGCCATTTTGAATCCGCCATGTTGAATTTTCATATTTTATATGAATCAGTTCCTCCTAAAAACCCCCAAATAACCAGTTTTCTTTTTCTTTGAGACGCATTTTTTTTATTGGAATATATATATTTGGGCAATTTGTTAGATGATTATTATGTGTTATAAAAAAAAACATGACATCGTAAAGCTGACACTTTCCTCTTGAAAACGCCCTATTACAACTATTTATTTAATACATTATAACTGTGCAATAGTTTATAATGTACTGGGCCGCGCTTAAAGAAATAGGTCTTCAGCCGTGCGGCCGAGTAGTGCTGCTGCGAAATAATACTTGCTTAATCGATTTTTTTCCAGACAAACCATTTCTCGGACGAAAAAATACAAAAGATCTTTTTTTTTAAAAAATACTTCCGCTACACGGTGGTATTTTTATTTTTATTTATTTTCATCCTAGCTCGAAATATTAAGGAATTTCGAGAAAAAAATGTTTTTCGATTTTTTTTTTGACTTTGGGAAATCGAAAGACTGGTAAACTTTTTTTTATATTAATCTACATACTTTAAGGTACTTATAAAAAAAATCTGCCGTATTGCAAATTACTGGTAGTTGTGACCTACACCGACTGGGCTATGTAGGCTACATTTTATTTTTAAGCCGTCTTAAATATAAATAGTAAATTAGGATTAAGTTTGAGATTTATTTGAATTACTTTTGATAAACAACTTTAAACTACAATTTTATTGATATTTTACTTTGCGATTTATATGAAGTGAAGATTAAATTTGAACATGATATGTATTTACTGACTTTGTCTACAGTTTGTAAGTTATATATTTATTTTGTAGTTGTCTTCCATATAAATTGTCAACTAGGTTAAATTTTATATGTAATTACAGTACTGCGTTTAATATAGACTATACTTTTATTACTTTATTATTGACACTTTACTTTGAGATTATTTTATCATGGAGTGTCCTATAATATGAACTTTTTTTAAAATATATGTAACTATAGGTTACTGACTTTATAATCGTGATTATTTTGTGATGGAGTGTCATATAATATGAAGGCCTACTTTTTTTTAAGCACAGAGAATAATGGATCCATTTACCATTAATCTCTGTGCTTTGGCAATATTATTATGTTTCTTCTTTTGTATTATCATTTAAACATTTCATCACTTTCAATTGTTAAAGTTTTATTTTATAAATAATCTTTATTAATGGGTTATCTAACCATGTTGGTTAAAGGGTTTTTCAGAATGACAACATAACATTATTTACCTACTTAATTGTTATTATACATTTTTTTACAAACTAGATTTTGTTTATATTGCCTAAACCTAGGGTTATACATGACATTTTAATCAGCTGTTCAATAATTTATATTAATATCTAACCCATTTGTATAACCCATTTCATAAGATTTTAATAATATTCAAAAATTTCTAAGCTACCTTAGATCACAAAATGTTTGTAATAAAAAAACTGTCAAGTATTTACTTCAGTAAGTCAGTGAATAAAAATCAGGAATTAAATTATTCGATAAACATTTGTACAAAACATACTCTAATAAGTTTAAAATGTTTAAAACTTGTATCGGTTCAGTTAAAGTTGGTTCAAGAATCTTTTATTAGCTTATAACTTATTCAAAAAGTATGTCTCATTTAAAAACATAAGTTTGAATTAAATTATAATACAAATAAAACAATTTATCTTAGTAAATAGACTATTCTGTACTTAATTTCTACGGAAATTATTTCCCGTAATGAAAATAGGCTTTTTTGTTACATTTACACTTATAACAGAAGAGTAAACGTTGAATTCCCAACTAACCCAACTTGCAGTCTAAACGAGGCGGGGAAGTGGGACATTTCCCCCGCTACCATCACATCCTTCCCCGCTCGTCTCTCTCTCTCTTGCAACGTGCATTAGGACATCCTAGCGCGGCCACTGGACTAGATCGGAACTACAACTAGAGCGTACGATCCCGCCGTTTAAATGTTTCCTCTGTATATTCCTTCTCTGTGAGTAAAGCAATTTTGTAAGAAATTATATACTTGTCCTTCTGTAGTAACAGGAAGAATTCCGTTCCAGGAAAGAAACCTGTTGCTATGAATAGTAAAAGTGTTAAAAAATAAAATAGCAAAAAGGAGGTCCTCCTACAAATCCTCCTGATAACCAAGCTTCATACCCTCCTCCTCCTTCAACATCTTCTAAAAGATGTGAGGGAACTATGGAGTTGGTCAAGGTCATAAAACCAAAAAACCATCCTGTCGTTACTGGACAGGAAAATGAAAAGGATGCAAAGGGACCAAACACCTTCTATTATTTATTTTATTTTAATTTGAATATATATATTATAATTTTTTTCTGAGGGGGAATGCAATAGGCACCATGAAAAGACAAGTCTCCCCCAGTGTGTAAGAACTCCCGGTTCATCCTGTTCATCCACTAAATCCTAACCTGTTTTATCTCAAATTGTTGAAGTCTGATACGGAACTACCTTTCGGCTATAACCACCTCATGCGACAGATCTGCTTTCCATGGCTGTTGTTGACTTTCATCCATTCCTTGCTATTTCTTCCTTATCTATCAGTTGTTAGTATAGTGTGTGGGTGTGTGCCTTCATTACTCTATGAAGTTCTCTATAGTTAGGGGTTACCAGGCATCCGGATTTCAAGACCTTGCCCGGACTTGTGTCCGAGGTTGCCAAGATGTCCGGGTTTCATGAAGCGATGGCGTGAAAAAATATTTAATCAAATACTGTTTTTTTTTCAAACAATTGACTGTTTTTGTACTCACCACTATCTAAAATAGGCTTCGTTTTCTTTCTCTAGTGGGTTCAGGACCAAGTTCCTTGTAAAATGCCAAAATGCCCGTGTGTTCTTAATGCGAAACTACAAAAGAAATTCTTGAAACCTTGTGAGGGAAGTGATTTTCGTGTGAAATGTGAGACATGCCACGCTGAACACAAGGGTGGCGGGGATGTGGATGCTCATCTCAAAACTGACTGGCCCAGAAACGCCGCTATCTTAAATCCTAAACACAGCATCGAATCTTTTTTTTTTAATGTTAACGACACGAGTGATGATTTACATTGCACTGCAAAAGAAGCTACTTTCGCCAATAGTGATTTGAGCTGTACCCAATTTTACGAAAGGGCCAGAAAAGGTAAATTCTTTTCTAAAACAAATTATGTCTTCCGAAAAATATCAAAGAACCGAGGAAGGAGCTGGACCCAGTAACAAATTAATAATCGACCTCCATCTATCTATTTTTCTGGTTTATTGAATCAATAATTTTAAGTAATTTGAATAATTAGTTATTTTTTTGAAAACATGATATCATTATAGCATTTTAGATATTAAAATTTTGTATTTTTCACTCATTGTAAGCATTTAAAAGGCTTTTATTTTCAAAGCGGTTCATTAAGATTAATTGATTCTCCTCCCATTTGAGACACATTTATTACATAAAAAGTGTCCGGATTTGGTCGCACATTTTCTGCCAATTATCTTTCCATGATATGTCTTCTACTTCTACAACATGAAACTGCTTAAGCTAACTGCCGAAATATCCCGTGTCCAGATGAAGCTTGAGTTAGATAATATCCCGCTTCATCGTGCTTCGGGAATTAGGCTATTTGGTCTTGCTGATAGCCATCCAGAGACCTCTATTTTCCAGCCATTCCAAGGCCCTTCCTCAAGGCCAGTCACATAATACAAGAAGGATAATCACAAGGATTGCAGGAAATTAAATAATTAAACAGGTGTTTTTACGAAAGACGTGGTATATTGTTTTTCGGGCAAAACTAACTACAAAATTGTTCGCATTTATAATATATTACATTGTATTATTACAGGCTACTTCTTCTTACACTGGTTTTTCGTAAAAAATAAAAATCATTTCAGATTGTGTCTCGTAGAATAAATTTATTGTTACACTTTGTTTCTTAAGAGTTAGTTTTACACGCAAATTATATATAAACATATAATATTGCTTCTTTTACATATTAATGTATTGATAGTCACTCGGTATTTTTGGAAAGCCTTACGTCTAAAAAAACACTCATAACAAGGGCTTTCTAAGCAAGGTCCGCTAGATTCTAAAAGTTAGTTCGCTACGGTACATTTTTAAATATAAAACTTTATAAATACACCATAGTTGTAAAGACATTTCTAAAAAACATCGAAATACAAAATTACAACACACAATTTATATATATCTCTTTACGGTTATCGAGAAACAGAAAGATACGCTTAGGTATAAAAAGATTATGTATTTTTCTTGTTACGTTTAATATCTTTAGAATATTGGAATTTTTTTTAGTCTCGCAGGACTGTCGGTATATAAAAATAACAACGTCAAATTTGATTTTACGCTTTTCTCATAAAAATAATTTCAATTCAAAAAATATGTCTATAAAAATCGAGTTCAAAAATAATTTTAATAAATTTTTTAGTTATAGAATACAAAATTACATATAACAATGAATAAGTTGAATGATATATTTTAGAAACGACAACATTAAGAATATACATTTAAAGTTTTCCAAATGTTTTGGATCTTGGTACAGTTTTAGCAGTAAAAACAACTTGATTACGTTTGTTACAATTTCTTGTTGATCCTACATCTTCACTTTGCAGAACATCTACCTTAAACAAACATTTATTGTTACCTGTCTTGAGCATTAGATTCCATACTGACCTTTCAAAATGGACCGTTTAATAAATAACCAATGTTTTAACCTTGAAATACACTAAGTTGTGTAAGATTTGAAAAATTACATATTAATTGGGTACTTCTATTACGAGGTTAGCAAAATACTTTGTAGGCTATAGATGGTTTAAAGTGGAATTCTAGAACTGAAATCTTTTTAACATAAAACAGAGTCAAGTATTATTATCTCGAGAAGAAATGGTGAAAATACTTGATTGTTTTGAACATTCGCAAAGTCAGTAAGATGTCGAGAAAGTCAGACAAGCACAACAGTTTCTTGCCGTGACAGACTACTCAGAAAACAGTTGTTCTTGATCTTACTGGGCAGAAATTACGTTAGTCTTTGAACTTCAGTTTGTATTTACCTCCTACGAAACTAGTGAACGAGTGAAATCTCTTAGGCAGTATTGGCAGTGTATTTGGGCAGGATCATTTCGATATTACCTTAACACAAAGGGTCGTAAATAAATTTAATGAATAAAAACAGTTAAACCTAAATCAATTTTACTTGACGTTTGTTAACCCTCCAGCTGCCACGCATAGCGATTCATTTACGTATCGGTCGACCGCCGAAGTCGCGATTGTGACGCTTAGTTTTCACGTACAGGCACAGACAAAAGTAAGCATAATGTATTATATACCATTTGAAAGGAAATATGGCTACACATTTTTTTCCTTTTTGTGACATGGGGGTTGGCACACTTGCAAACATTTAGAAGGCGCCGAAGCAGCAAGATATCTGTTACGGGGAAGATGAACATGACGATATGCCAAAAATCTTTGTATATATGACAGATTTTTAGTTATAATAATTTTTCTGTTTGTTTTAAGTTTTATATATATAATATTCTTGTTTAGAACGAAATTTTGAATATTTTTTATATATAAAGATTGGGTTGTATCACCATAATGTTTCTGGACCCACAACATAAGCACTTTGTTTTGTGTAAACTTTTTTTTTATTCTATCATTTGTAATTCAAGTCAATTAATTTGTAAGTTTTGTTTTATTTTATTATTATTATTTATTATTTATAGAACAAAATTATAATATGCTCACCCGATCCGGCTTTGCACGGATAGACAAATCAAAGTTAAATGTATATTAACAAAAAAAAATATCAATAAATATATTACACTATGTATTTCTTTTAGGGATTTTTAGTAACTTTGACACCCCCCCCCCCAAACTCCCTAAAATTTCAAATTTTTTAAAAACCTTTCTTAGCGAGCACCTATGGCCCTAGAGGAAGCTACATACCAAATTGCATTTCAATCCGTTTTTGAGAAATCGTGATGAGTGAGTGAGTGGTATTTCGCTTTTATATATATAGATAGATAGATAATACATTAGGGTTTTCAATTTTTACTTGTAAAACCTTGAAAAACGCCCGGCAGTTGAAGAAAATCAGTGTAGCAGTTGCAGGGTTAATAAAAGCCTATGACAGTATGGTGGTTCACAGTTAAAGACCTCTGGTGAAAAACATGTAGAGTAAAAAGAGGAAACTGTGCTGGATCATCCACCTGTGTAGGCAGCTTCAGGAGAGAATACATGGGCGAAGGCAGATTCATTTACTGAAGACGATTCATTTAAGACGATGTTAGGATCAGCAAAAAATTGTACTCAACATAATGAAAACAGAAACAGTGATTATAAAAACATGACTGTAACATCGTTTAAAAAATAGTATAAATTGGTTGAAAAGAAAAAACTAAGTTATTAGAAAATCTGTGATTTTTTAACACAGTGTTCTTCTTACACAATCCATGACCGTCTTTTCATTTTATTATCATTTTAAAAACTTAACAAATATTCATGTTTTACAAACATTAAAATACAAAATTAACATAAAAGACCAGAATAAATTCAACACAATATATTATACCAGGTTCGGTAGTCCGTGTTTCTTTTCTTCAATTCGACATTTTTCTTTCTACAATACTTAACAGATAACAAAACGTCAACACGACTATACATTAAACTTAATATAAAAACAAATAACTCTATCACACGCTGAAAGCAAATCAATAACAAGTACGGACTGTAAATCAATAAGTTTATCAAGCAAAACTAAAAGTTTGTATTTTTTCTTTGAATCGGTTTTAGTTTGTTTAGTTTTAAGTGAGACATTAGTTAGAATCGCTATCAGCTACATAGGATTTCTAAGAATGTTATGTTACAAGAATTTGTACAAAACGCGGGGAAAATATATTATTATTATTAATACTTTTGAATAAATTCTAAATAGAAAGTAATCTTTTTATTTTTCAAATGATTTTAATAATTTGTTTAGTTTGGCCTAATACAGTCTGGGCAGGAGTATAAATAAAAATATATTTTCAAGGCGCAAAGAGATAGATTTTGAACATCATGATAGCAAAATAACATTGATTGAGCATCTGAAAACAATAATGTCTTTCAATACGTTATTTTTTAGCCCAACTTATATTTTCCACATTTCTTAAGTCCTTTTACGAATGACTTCTTTTGGAATGTAACTTGTCTGCCAATTATAACTTTAAAGAAATGTAAGTATAAATAATTTCCTCTGCACATATAGTACAATGGTATGTAAATGAGTTATCTCTGATAAAACTGATAAATAAGGATGACTTCGAAATTATTTTTCCAATAAAACATGTACTTGTGCAGAAAATATAATATGGTGAAGAGATTAACAATTTTTAAGTGAAACCCTAACATGTTTACAAATCATTGCTTGATAAACTTTTTCAAAACAATATATTATGATTTTCTTCTACGTAAAATTTAATAATATTGTTCAAACAAATAAATAAATCAAAATTTTAAGTTTACGATCAGTTTTATCCAATGTATATGTCCTCGGACAGTATTTTAAAATTTCAAGTCAAAACATAATTAAAAAACCTATTTTCTAAAAATAAACAAACTGCCGATACTTTTAAATTCAAGAAAATACTGCTCCAATTCTCTCTACAGAATATTCATGGTTATTTGGAATTATTGAAAGAATAATTTAATTTGTATTAAGTCAAAATAAAAGTTTTAAGGAAAATAGAACCGAAACCAAAACCAAAAAGAACCAAAGAAGAATAACGAATTATCTCTGATAACTAATATCAACGCTAGCGTTTTATGACTTGAAAATATTCATTTCACATTTGGTAAACAGATTTTATTCTTTTTTGAATCTTTTTAGTAGACCCCATATGTTATACTTCTATGATAATTAAAGAAAATATATTTTAATACTTCTTAAAAATATAAATACATAATCTATTATATAACTATATCAACTTAACCTATGATTATATATTAATAATATAACAAAATAAAATAAAATCTATATATAATTTGTATAATATATTCATTAAATTAATTATAATATTTGTAAATTAATCAGCATTGATCTTGTGACTAATTTTTATAAATTGATGAAGTTAAAGTTTTGGTGTTGAGGTGAAACTGAGCTAATAAACATTTCAATAATACAATTTTGTAAGATTAATCAGTAGAACCAGTTGCAGGTACTTTCATTCGTGTGAATCAACGAAAATAATTGTTAAGTATTTGAGGAAGGAATATAGATCAGATAAATGGCAAGAAATACACAAACTCGCTTAAAATTTGTTTATTGTTTTCATTAGGCCTGCGACTACAAAGTAGGCTGTGTGTTCAAAACAGAAAGGTTGTGTTTTAAGTGAATTCACAATGTTTTAACCCAAGTTATCTGAACACTTTTTAATCGAGAACAATCCCAAAAGCGGGTTTACATCTGCAAGAAATTGCTCGAGGTTTCCGTCCGACAGTAAACATTTAGGTAGTAAAAAGGCGAGCAAGTAATTGTCATTAGTTTCCGACACTACAACTCGCAGGTCTAAACATGCAACCCTGTCGTACTATCACTGGATCTATTTTGCGAGGGTTCTGTGCAAGTTACCCTTATGAGCGGTTATTCTTCAGTATTTTCTTGTTCGCTCTGTTCTGGTGAACAGGTTAAAATAATGACCGAAACTGTTGAGCCATTTCATTACTTTATAGCCTATGTAATTATTATAGTGCTTGTTTTAATTAATTGTTAAAATACTAACTTGTGTAGGCAACAACAAAAATATAGGCCTATAGAATATTCAAGAAAATATGAATTTGCTTCGCTATAATTAAATAAGTATTTTGTAATATAATTAATAAACATTATTCCTATATTTAGGCCTAATTACAGTTGATTTAAAATAAAGCATTTAAATATTACCATATTGGCTGGGCTTGTTAAACAATAATAAAAACAGAGTAGAATTTGTTTAACTAAAAGACTGTTTGCTGCCAAAACCTAAAATTGTTTAGTTACTTTATTCACAGTGTAATTCTTTATAAGTTTAAAGTGTGCGATGATTTAGATTGAAAGGAATTTTTAATTCTAAAAGCCTACAAGGCTGATTTGTATACTATTATAGTTGAGTGTGTTAATAATAATAGTACGAACATAATAAATGATAAATGCTAATTTTAATTTATTTTTGCTGATATTGTGTACTCAACTGGTATTGTCAATAAGAGTTGGGGAAGTTGCGAAAGTTAAAATTGCCTAAACCTAATGTCACGCGTTTTCTGTCAACTATCGGAACAAATTGGAACACCGACTAGTGCAAGAGCTCGGAGAACACTTGTTTACAAATCTCAGCGTTCAGACTACACATGACTTGCGACTGTATATCACAACTTTTCCTGCAGATGTAAACCTAGTTTTACTTTAACGTTGGAATCAGCTGTTACTGATTACCATGTACCTGATCATCTGTTTTTCAATTCGGTTACATCCAGATATCGCATATTTTACACACCGCAAGTTTTTGACATCTCATTTCTCCCAAAAGAAATAATCTTACAACAAAAATAAATAAAATAAGAATCAATGCTGATTGTTTCTCTTTTTTCTTTTAAGTATAAATTAAAACTAATTGAGTAGTGTTTCAACGTCACACAAGTAATATAAGTGCAAATCATTAACAACTAACACGCCACTAAATACTTTTGAGGACAATAACTTTTCTGAGCCGATATATCGTTTTCTCAATCTTTAGTGCTTTGTTTTTTTTCTCTTTTTGGAAAACGCAAAAATAAAGAATTATTATTGGTTTCGTATCAGTCTAAATGTTGAAAATATCGTCAAACGACAGTTTGAAGTGAAGTATTGTATGTTTTATTGAGTTTTTTTTATCGTATAAATATTCACAACCATAAATGTACTGTTTCATTTGTATTGTTTTAATTATACGAATGAAACATGGCAAGCAAAGTTTATTTATAAAGTATAGTGAAAAAGGTAAAAAAATGTCTTCACTGAAAAATAATAAAAGCTTCAATTTGAAAAGGGGAAAGAAAAGAAGAATATTTTATCACAAGCGTAGGCCTAACTAGACTTTAGCTATGGTGGGGGTTGAAAAATTGGAAATAATTTAATAACCCCAGGGAAAGGAGCATATAAGGCATGTTTTTAATGGTTAAAAAATGTATTATATTATACTTTATACATTTATTTTGTTATAACAAATTTTTTTTCTGTTTTAACTGAGACAGTGCTTAAACTAAGTTAATTAAATAATTCAGGTCACTCCAAACTGTCATGCTTTGAGTAATCTACCGACTCTTTGATGTTAGATTATTTTGAATCTATACACATGCTATACAGTATATGGTTTACACATCTGTCTTATGTTTTCTGTACAGTCGAGATTCACCACTCTCTCGTTATATCTTTCTGGTAGTTATATATATAAAAAAAAAACTCTATGTAAATTATAAATATAAATATATAAATTTATTTGCAAATATATACACAAGAATAATCTTTGAGATCGTTTTTGCCAATCGTTTTGGTACTTTTCAATCGTGCAGAGCGTAAAATAGATTCGGAAATCTTTAAAACTCTTATATTTTATATAATGTTTCTCGTTTTAACAAAATACCAAATAAATCTATCTTTTTTTTTTTTTTTTTAAATTTTCCGTTCTTTTTTTTCACACAGATGCAAAAGTTTTGCAGACCAAATATATACATATAAATAAAAATGAACAACTAGAACATTGTTTCGAAGCAAACTTAAATCTATCTATAATAATAATTAATTTTCACTTAGCTCTGTTTAAAAAATATTTGCTCTTATATTGTACCTGGGTTTTTAAATGGTAGCTTTGAATTATTGTACAGACTGGCTTTACAAAATTGTACACATTGTTAAATAGCCTAACAAGACACACACAGCATCAAAGAGGCAGCTTTCACATTGGTCGCACAGGAAGACCGAGTTATTTAGAACTGGTTGGTTGGATTGGGTACTTGGATGAGTCGTATCCACACAACTAGTGTGCAGACAGTCGGGAAAATTTAGGTGCAACAGTGTGAAAGCTGCCTAACCTAACCTTTTTTTGAATTGTCATAAATCAACTGATTTGCAGAATCACCAGTTTTAAATTAGTTTTCTGAAAGACAAAATGTACTTTCAATGATACCAAAAGAGAATCCTATATAATTTAAATAATACAACTCTCCAATAAAATGTTAAGAGTTCACATTAAATGTTAAAACGTTTGTTAAAGATATTTTCTAAGTTTTCTTTTCCAAATATCAGGAATACTTTGCAATAGTGTGTCTTATTGGCCATTATCGGTTACATTTAAAAACTGTATAATGTCAATTAACCTTCGACTAATCTTTATAATGGTTGATTTTCATAGAAATGTTTACATCTTAGGCCTGCTTCGTGAGATCATTCTAATAAAGGCAGGGTTTTTAAAGCGAGTCTGTAAACACGAGATCATTCGTAAAGATTTTTTCATAGGTTTATGAAAAAAATTGAGATAAATAAAATAGACGAAAACAAAACTAAAATGTAAAATTTGTGTAGATATTTTCGGGATGTTTCTTCGTTAACGTATTATTGATTTGAATCGGTCAATTCATACACAATGTCATTTTCAATGAAAAATAATGGGTACTAAATATTTAAACAATTAATTTAATGGAATGTTATGCAACTATAAACAAAAATAATATAGGCCTACACCTTAAATATTAAGATAATAACAGAGGATAAAGGGTTATTTTAATAACCCTGTAGGATAGGGACAAAACCATTATCTGTAAAGGCACGGATAACGTTAGCATTTGCTATTTTTACGTAATCAAAATAGAGGAAAGATATTTGAAATTAAAGTGATCTTTACTTCTAAAAGTCTATACTACTCTTGTAGGCTTTTAAAATATCTTCACATAGTTTCAAAAAATATTTTCAATAAAGTAGGTACAAAAATAAAGTTTACAAAAAAGGCGCTTTCTCTGCGGAAAATTCACTAACTCGATGTGCTTTCATTGTTTAACTCAAAACTCTGCCTTTATCAGTTTTCCAATACAAGAACATAATATTTAGTTTTTGTCTTAATTTAAACCAATTTCTTAAGAGAGCTCAATAATAATGTGGACTGTCTTTCATTGTATCAAACACTTTGAGACATTCTACCTTTGTTTATCATTTTAAAATTTCAGTTGTGATTTATTTATAAAGTGTAATATTTGGAGACTAAATTGGAATGAATAGGCCTAATTGTAACATTAGGATTAAAATTTGCGAAGAAACGTTCGCTGTTACTATCAATATTATTAAAATGGTAGAGTAGTAGAAATGTACTAACGGTAGGCACTGTTTTAGTGAAATCATTATAACAACTTACACAAAATTGATTCCAGCAATACATACCAACAATAAGCAACAAAGGGTAAACTGCAGAATAAAAAATATTACTTTGTATTTAGTAGTAGCCTAATTTATCAAAAAATATATTAGGCCTATTTTTCATTTTAAGTAAATTAACCATTTCAAGCAAAAACTAAACTATTACAAAATAACTGTTCCGAACATTTACTTGAGAATTGAACCTGCAATCTCCATCGGGAACTAAAAGACCAGCTTTTTCTTATTTAAGCGCCTTGATAAATAAATCACAACATTTTCGTACAAAACGTGAACACACATAAATTAACACAGATAATTAACATAAATTTAACGGGTTATTTGACACATGGCCTAATCTACAAAAATTAAGCTTTTCTACATCTTGGGTGTGGTAACTATAATTCTTTGTATACAGGCTTCATTGCCTCCGATTGAATTTAGCCGAACGCAGCTTGATTGAGGGTCGTTCTCGTTCGACCCGTATCGAGAGATCAAATTTGAAAAAAATATATTTAATTGTATTTTTTTATTAAAACATATATATTTTCAATACAAATATTCATTTGAACTTCATCAAAAATTAGGGAAAATCATGTTCATTCAAAATTTTCCATTTTGACGATCGAGAAGCCTTCAGTTTCAAAAATATTTTGTTAAATAAATTTTAATCGAACGATAGTTCGTTTTTATTCAAATTTTGAATACTTATTTATTCAATGTAGCCCAGATTACGCAAAATTGGGATGTTACAAAATCACGCCATACAGTTTCGACTCGCTCAGAATTTACAAAGACAAAATTCGATACAATACTAAAAATTTCTTCATTCCATTCAGCCAACAAATCATTTCTACTTTCAACATTTTGTACAGCACAAATACATACACTCGCACTTCCACAATTTTTCTTAGTTTAATACTTTAATAATCCGAGCTACAGTGCACGACAAAGGAGCGCATCCTTCGGCAAGGTTAGGTACAAATGAACGACGGATTACTTAGAAAACAGCGATACAGAATAAAAATTACAATTTCCACTCGAATATAAAACATTTTTTTTTTAAAGAGTACATATTTAATTAGTGTTTATTTGTATAAATCAAGGACTAATAATGATTTACGACTAATCCCTGAAAATATTACAGGCGTTGTTCATTGTACCTGAATTTTGGAATAATTCTTTATCCAATAGTTTTGTCTTCGGACGATGCAGTTCAGAGGCTTTGTATTCTGTTAGTCACTAAATCGGCTGCACGCTTTCTTCCATTTGCACTGGGTGCACCACAGGTCACGATGTTCCATTCCGTATACTTTCCGACACTTTTTCGTTTCCCCGCGTACTTTTCTAGTCGGGCTGCCAGGCAGTTTAGGCACCGGTGCGGACACGGACAGTTTAATGTGCTTCTGAGGTGAGTTCTGAAATCAGATCGTTCAATTTATTATGCTTGAACAAAATCAAACTTTTATATGAAATCAACTCTTAAGTAAAATAACAATGTTAGTAGATAATTGCCTAAATATTGAGACAAAACTAATTTAATATTAGAACAGAAAAATTTACGTAGGCCTAATTAGTCTTTTATGTCTCTTTTGAACATTTTATACATTTTTACTGTATTTTTTAGAAGAAAAGTTAGGATAAGTAATTCAATCAGATTATGTTACTATTTATTATTGCTTAAGAACAAATGCTACCAAACATAACATTTCAGGATGAACAAACATTGTTGACACTAGGTAATAAAGTAATTTTATATTGATTCTTTTTGACACAGTATTTACGTACTGTATGTATATAAAATATATTATATATTTGTAATTATTTCATATTACAACACCAAAATTTTTAAATTAACAGATACTTCTTCTATACCTTATGTTAACTTTCAATACAACTTAATAAGTAAGAATAATTCGATAACGCAGCTGAACCACTGATGTGAGTTGAGCGAATTTCCTAAATTAAGTTTATATGTTTTAGGGTTTCAACCAACAATTTGGGAAATGAATTTACTCATAAAGGCGCTGAATAGCTGCCTGTGTGTACAAAATAATTAGTAGAATTTGTTTGCACCTAAGCCTCCTCCGGCTTGTACTAAGGCAAAGATTTTTTAACAAGTTTTGGGGTGTCATTAAAAAATGTATATATGTGTTCGCACTCTAGCAGCCGCATTTTAAGTCCGATTTGATTCAAATTTGGTACACGCGTTGACTGTCTAAGTTGCTCGGTTGAGTTCGCTAGCCAAAAAAAATTCAACGACCGAAAGCAAGTTTTTTGTTTGGAAGTATCCATTTTTTAGATTGTTCGTACTATAATGAAGGCTTAGGTGCAAACAAATTCTACTAATATATTTCATACACACAGGCAGCTATTCAGCGCCTTCGTGAGTAGATCAATTTCCCAAATAGTTGGTTGATACCCTAAAACGTATAAATTTAATTTGACAAATTCGCTCAACTCAAGTCAGCAGTTCTGCTGCATGGTCGATTATTTTTCATTGCATTTATGATTTTGAAAAAATACTCACCGGTGACGTAGCTGCAGACTGTGACCACTGAATATGCGCACCGCCGTTGGGAATATTGATAGGCCCTGCCATCTGGTGGCCAAATGAGAAAGTATTCAAACTCTTCTGATATTCTGGATCTGAAAAAATATGAATGAAGTTTGATAAATTTCAACTTTGCTATGACCCTTCGTGTAATAAGTCAACCAGTAAATAAAAATTGATGATATTTCACACCAAATTCAAAAATTATGTTCCACGAGGCGTTCCGCTCGCCAACGCTTTCGGTGACATGGTGATGTCGATGCAAACCACAAAATCTCTAATTTTGTTCTTAATTTTTACATGTTTTTAACAGGAATTTTTATAGAAATGATGATTGATTAGGGCGGAGGCACTTGGATATAAATTGGGTGGTGGGGGGGGGGGGGGGTAGCTGTGACCTGTACATATTGTAAGACAGATCGAATCAAATTGATAATTACTCTGTTTTTTGTATGTAAGTGGTTTGATAAACAATTTAAAATGTGAATTACACTATTTGTTTGTAATAACATCATACGAACCCAGCATATTGTTGTGTTTACTGTTTTGGTATAGGATGCCGGGTCGAACAAACCATTTACTGGACATGACTCAAATATTATCCTTCATCCTATTGTATTGACAGTTACACCAGCCGATAGGGAATCAAAAGGACTACAAAAAAGGTGTCCTGACATTTTTTTGTTTAAATGTACAGTTTTGGGGGTTATTCAGGTTAGAAATTTTCCGAAAGCTTCCATTTTGAAACGCGTGATCGGATTTAATCGCTTTTTTTCTTGAAATAGATCATTGTCAGTTTAGAGTTCGTGTCAAGTTTGAACTCAATCGGTCAAACCGTTCTGTAGATACGCATTATTTTGTAGACAACACAGACAGACAAAAAAGTAAGCACCATAAACCCATGTCTATATTGTGACATATGTTTTTCTCTATCCCAGGAACAAATCTACAAAAGGGGAACACAGAGTTCGCGGACATCCTGCGTTCAGATCACATTGCCATGCTAAAATGTTTTAACGCAAAATCTGTATATTAACGCGGTTCCTTTCATTTTCTTCACTGACAAGTGTTGTCATAGCAATGATAATGAAGAGGCAAGAAGGGGGAATTGAGTCCACCTACTTCCTGTGGAGTAACAGCTGTTCAGCAAGGCAAAACAGATCGGTTGTTTTTTATCTCACAGATACTTTACACTATCCATATACATCGGTGTAGAGTATATTTTATCTGTGACCAAACTAACAATAAACTACTGTATGTTAAAAGTTAAGTTGTAACTCTTTCGATCTGAGATTTTTTTTGTGTAGGCTTATAATATAATCTGTAAATTTGCCCGTTAACAATGCATAAACTTCTAGTATACTTTTGAACACATTCTGATAGTTTGAAAACAATTTAGTTAGAGGTTTAGTATAGTTTTACATTATCTGGGTCGTTGAATAGGGGGAGGGGGGGGGGGGGTATCTAGTCAGGACCGGGGTTTTGAATCAACTCTTTTAACACGTTCCCTGCTAAGAACGTCCATGTGAGCTTGACACTGAACACTATGACAAACGGTCGTCACACAGTGCTTCGCACGCCAACCCCCGTATTGGGAGAATGTTCAATACACAG
>JAGFPH010005442.1:68811-85471 GCA_018207615.1 Philaenus spumarius | reverse complement strand
TCTCATGTTCGTGTAAATACTGTTCTTATAATATTTGTTATAATCTCTCATGTTCGTGTAAATACTGTTCTTATAATATTTGTTATAATCTCATTTTCGTGTAAATACTGTTCTTTGTTATATGACGTATTATAAATTTAATGAATTGTTTTCTTATTCAAATTTCAATTTAGATCTACAAATGATCAACAAATGTGGATGTTTGTATAAACATAGAATTATATGTTTTTTTATAGAATTATATTTGTTTGTATTGTTTCTAACTCCCTTGTAACCAAGGTTTCATCTAAGTCAACTAATAACGAAACCTATCATTTTTTACACTTTATTAATTTAAATATTTTATTTCGAGAATACCAAACATTTTACAGTACTATTTAATTTATCCTCGGGTTCATGGTTAGACTGAGTTTAGTTTTATATACTTCAAAATCATTGTAATTATATCGTATTTGGTCTCAATTTGCTCAGAATTTTAAGTAGATCATAAAAAAACTAAAACGAAAAGAAAAAAATTTTGAAATCACAAAGTTGTCATTTTTTATTATGCTCTTGAGTGGGTGAGTCATTGACTACCTGCGAGAGGTAGGTAGGGCCTGTTGCGGCAATGTTGGCGAGTGTGCGTTCGTTGGTGGAAGGGATGTTAATCACTCAAGAGTCCTTCCCAATTCTTACAAACAATAGTATTATTGAATATTTTACCTTCAGCTGATCAAAACTTAGAGCAATTTAGTGATTTCTTACGAATTTCTATATGGTCATGCAATCCACAAAAATGCTTTGTATGTGGACATGAAACTTCTCGTAACTATGTATTATACTTATATTCGTAAGGTGATTGGAATAGTATCTTACATGAACATTATAATACTCGCAGACTATGTTCTTTTGTTCAAACACACCTACTGAATTATATTCATAAATTCTCTAAAATGTATCAAATACTCATGTACCTATACATTTTGAGATTGATGGAATTAACCTTAAGAAACACCAAATGATGGTGACTCCTTAATTGTGAGAACCGTGATTGAGAAATCAAAAAATAATTATTTTGTTGCTGTTGTTTTAGAATATTAGCCTTCGTCACCCCACCTGATAAACGTATAATTTTAATCAAACCTTCCCTTGGAAATTTCCAACCACTGTTTACTCCACAAAAGAGTGCAGCAGCTGGGGCGGCGATACATATGGTTTATTCATGCCTTAACTGAGTGTGATACAACTTCTGCTGCTTTCAGAAAGATCAAAGTTGGTTTCTGTAAGCTTTATCTGAAACACCTCGATATTCCAGAAGCCTCTGCAGTATTCTCCACCCCCTCTTCGCCACCCAGTAAGATTGTCATACAGAGAATCGTACGTCTTTTAAGATGGTATGGTGCTGAGTCAAAGGAGACCTTTCTTAACCGCTTACGATATGACACATTTATCAAGTCAGTCTCAGATATCAAACCAGATATTTCTTCTCTTCCGACAACTGAGGGAGCATTGTATCGATGTTATCACCAGGTCCAACTGAGGTTATGAAAAGAGCTTCCTCCTGAAGAGTGGAGGTAGGAATGGAAAGAGGTTCATCTCTACGCGGAGGAGCCATTGGCAGTAAAAGACGACCCACCCCTGAATAAATCGCTTTAGCCTAAAGCGAAGCAAATTTCCAACATTATTTTTTCTTAAAATTGTTGCCATTTAAGTTCTTTTGAATTTAAATTACCATATATACAATTTTTGTTTACTGTAACCTAATTTTTTCCAAATTATCTTAAATTTGCATAATATTTATTTAATGTAGCCTACTTGTTTTTATTACACTAAAACCATCTTCCCGAGGTGTTGCGAAGGTATTACACTTTACTCAGCGTTTTAACGGATAGTTAAACCATTTAAATAACCAAAAAAAGCTACTTTTTGGAGACTTTTTTATTCGAAATTGATAAGAAATCACAAAGTCGCTCTAAGTTTTAATCAGATGATAGTAAAATATTCAATAATATATTCATTTGTAGAAAATGTAATGCTCTACAACTTCGTTTTTTAAGTGCTGTCTCTTAAATAAACAGTAAAGAAATCATGAGGCGAAATTTATCGAAAACCGTGGTTTAAAGTCACATTTTTCATAAAATATGGATTGTCTCCTGCTCATTTCTCAGAAATTATTGAAAATTCGAATAAACTGTATACAATACTTTCCGTATGGAATTGTGTCTACTTTAGTTTTCATACACAACATTTTTTTAAACCATTTCCGAGTTATAAACAAAAACCAAAAACGGGACCTTCTTAGAAGTTTACAACAATGTCAAATCTTACAACAACTGCCTTTGTCTAGATTATGCAATAATAAATAAATCAACACATAAATTGGAATAGTATTTACATGCTCCAGTTAATCTGAGTTTGATCACGTAATATTGGTACGTTTACTGATTATATTGGTCGTTCCGGGTATTTTCCTAACTTTAAAGAATTGATTTTATATAGCATCCAGGTTTAAAAGACTTGGCTTGTCTAGTTAAAACTGTACCATACAAGTAAATTTTCTGAATCCAGAGAATAAACATTTTTTAAAGTGTAAAAATGTTTGAATGCCCAAGGTTAAATTTATACCGAGATGGTGCAAGTGATTGGAAAGTTTGTTTAACAATATCAACCAACTATCATGCAGTATTTTAGCATTTTCTTCTTATTTATATGCCATTCGTGTCCTACACAGAAAACTGACTTTTGAAACAAAAAATCACTTAACTCGATCCTTTTTATATACTTTTTAAATGCAGCCATAAAATTACCCAAATTATCTTTAATGTTACATAACGAGATAGGACTATTTAATAATTGGCTTATTTAAAATGCTTAAACTTTTAAAGCTAGATACTTTACCAATCTTTTCTTTACAAAAAGGTCTTAATAATAATAATAATTTTCTCAATTGAAGTTCATCATATTTGAAATTCGATATATTATGATTGTATGGGTAAGTTGTCTGAAAATATAAATACATTTTACATTTTTAGTGATATAAATAATCACTGCTTCAAATAGTGTGATAGGCCTATGTATAAATATTGTGATATACTAGTTTGAAAAGAAAAGAACAACGAGATAGCCCTTTTCCAGTCCTTCATTAAAAAAACAATGAATCACAGCTGTGACTGAGGCTTATATACTTGATTAAACAATATACAAACATTTCTCTTCTTGTTTATCCGCCTTTCTTAGCTTTGTCTTTTTTTCGCCTGACGCTATTATCTATGCTCTACCATAGACGAAACGCGTCAGGCGAAAAAAAGACAAAGTTAAGAAAGGCGGATAAACAAGAAGACAAATGTTTCAAGCATCTTAGCAGAAATAATAATAACAAATGCAGTGAATATACAAACAATAAATAAACATATACAAACTATAAATTAGGCAAAATTTAAATATTTTAGTACAATAAACATAAAGAAGAAATATTAAACAATTATTTACGTATTTATTAATTACAAATAAAATAAATGACTTCCTAATAATTAATTTATCTTTATTTTGATCTAATAAAATATTTGATAAATAGCCTACTAAAAATGCATAAATTATTATTGTTAGCTACCTTACTAATATTTTCTTTACAACATTTTGAATGATAATATTTTTCTTTATAGGAGTACATCATACTTTAAACCAATAGCATAGCGGTAGTGGTGGTGTGAACGTAATTCAGCTTGCCTAGAAGTAGAAGTACATTTTTAATTTTTAGAAATATAATAAACACTTCTTCAAATAGTGTGCTTTGTTTGTTAAAAAAAAGGAAAAAACCTTTCAGTGTTTCATTGGTAAAACAGTGGCTTACTGCAGAATTTGAGGCTAATATACACTGTTAAAAAATATACAAACAATAAGTAAATATAAAATTTTGTAAAATTTAAACATTAGATGGTATAGTAAACATACAGAAGAAACATTAAAACCTTATTTACAAAAAAGTGGCTTCCCAATATAATTAATTAATAATATAATAATTCATTTATTAATTTTATGTGTATCTCTATTCAAAATTTCACAGTTCTATTTATTCGCATACAGCTGTTTGAACTGTTTTTTTTTACAATCAGCACGAAGTCTCTTTACAAGTAAGATTACTCTAATTATTTTTAACTCGATAGTTTTTTCCACTGCCCAAATGTTCAATTAGATACTGTATTTTTTTCAATTGATTCTCTCCGTGTGTACTAACCTCTAGGTCGTGTAGATAAAGTTACAGAGTAATATATAAGGCCTGGTGGTCCTCTCTAGTGGTACAATCACCATGAAGACCTCTGTCTTGTTAGTGACTTGCTTTATAGCCCTAACATGGGCTTCGGCTGAGCAGAAGGCTGGTAAGTAAACAACTATTTCTATTTCGTACTATTTCATACACTGAATGGACTTGTAAAAATATCTGTTGAGTTCGCACAAGTTTTAATTAATTAAACTTTAAACACTCAATGTGTTAGTTGATCAAATAAATATTATAACTTCATATTAAAAACATAACTTATACAAGATTTAATACACTAATAACTATAAAACATAAATTACTTTATGAAATCAACAGAAAATCCAGATTGTGCTCCAGAGTGTTTTCTAGGCTTGATCAGGTGGATAATTTATAATCAGTAGATATTCATAACTGTCAGAGAAATGAAAATATTTATTTGTTTTAAAATGTCAAGAAAATGTTTAATATTAAGGAACTAAAAAATATAACTTTCCAATAATACTAATAATTACAACAAATGTAAGACTAAATACAACATTTTCAAACTCAACACCAGACTTAAAAGCAAAATGAAATCTTAAAACAAAAAACATAGAAGATATTCAGAATGTCCAGGAACCGTTAACAGTTTTATAGAATTGTACCTGAAATAAAAATAAGATAAAAATTATCAATAAACATAGTTCCGAAAACGTTTTGTCTTCCATCCATTCGACATTATGTTTTTTTACAAAAAAACTTAACATCTTTGGAAGTAGATAAAACATTGTATTCAAATTTGGGGTTCATATTTCTCATGTAAACTTTTACCAGGATATAAAAAATCAGAACAGTGTCTTGAATATTTTTAAAATGGCGGCCGTTTAAAATGTTTAGAGTGAAATGTCTCTAAAATGTTTAGCGTCCGCCATTTTGAAAATATTCAAGACCAATGATTTTCTGTAATCTGGTGAAAGAGTGCTTAACAAATATGTACACCAAATTTAAACTCAACATCTTCCAATGCTTCCAAATATATTATCATTTTTTTTTATAAAATGGCGGATGGATGGAAAACGAATCGTTCTCTTACGAACGTTTAGTCTTATTTTTGCGTTAGGAACAAATGTTTAAAAAGGTACCAAGTTGTTCCGGGACTCCCTGTGGAATTTAACTCACTCCAGTTAAAATAACATGAAACAAGTTAAATATTCGAAGCGGTTATACCTAGTGATGGCTTACTAACATGCAAAGGTATAATTGTATTTAAGCAGTACAACAACTGACGCACATAACGAAATTAATTTCATACAAAAAATTACACTTTCCAGTAAATATATGAACGAACGCTTCCAAGCAAGGTAGGAGTCATAAGAAAGTTTAGTGATTCAATGAAATGTGCATAGCGCATTTAAATAAGTTTATCTTTGACAGTAGGTTTCTTTCTGGCTAGAAACTCACCAACGTCAATACTATTTGAAACGCCTAAATTTCTCAGAACAGAAAGCATTATTAGAGAACTAAAGTTACATAGTTTACAAAGTTAGAAGCACGTTTTGCATTTCAAATTACTACACTAGTAGTGGCGTTAGAATGGGTTAAGTTATTTTGAAAAAATATGGAACATACATGTTTAGAAGTTACAGGAAAATATGCCACAAAAGATCAAATAGAATTTGTTTTACATTTATTTCTGATTTTGTACGAACTATTTCAAGTACAGATATAATTTTCTAACTTAATTTACCACAATCAGAGGGCGCAAGTCGAGGTGCAAACTCGCGAGGCGAGTTTTTTCTTCTGCCAACGGAACGAAGCAGCGCGTGAAACGGGGCTGGAAGCTGAGGGGCAAACAAATTCTACTAATATATTTCCTAAGATGAGGCAGCCATTCAGCGCCTTCGTGAGCAGACCAATTTTCTAAATAGTTGATTGAAACCCTAAACATGTAAACTTAGTGTCAGCTGTACAGCTGCTTCATCGATTTTATTGTATTTTGCCAAACAATTGATTCAGCAGTAAATCAGCTGATTGGGAATCTTGGCACTACGTCTAGATACTACAGTAAGAATCTTCAACAGAAACAAGTAGCGTAGGGTCCCGTCTAGTTACTCTTGATTGGTTTCAATACAAAAAGCTACCAATAAAAAAAACTATTTTTACTTTAACCAATAATTACTCATTATTACAAAATAAAATTGACTAACGATAATAATTGATATCCACAGCCGACGCAGACTTTTTACAGAAGCAAAAGAAAGTTCTCCAACTATTCGTGAACTTAAACCAACCCGACTACTACGAAGAACAGGCTCAGATCGGAAAAACCTACAACCCCGTTGAAAATGTTGCTGATTACACGGTAAGTCGAAAGTGGTTTTCAAAAACAAGTTAAGATAAACTACAACTCGAACCAAGGGTAAATATTGTATTTATGTTTTGTAGAACTCTCGAGCAGCCAAGGAATTTATAAACCAGTTAAAAGAAGGATTCGTCCAACCTTTCGAGACGTTCTCAACAGCTATCCCTGTTCATTCTCAACAAGGCGTCAAATTATTCGAGATCCTTTACTACGCCAAGGACTTCGACACATTCTATAAAGTATGTATTCCTAAATATATGACATTTATCTTTGTTATTTCAATTGTTTTATATACCTTATAAGATAAATATTAATATTAATATATTAATATTTATATATTAATATTAATTTAAGTATATTATTATTCATTTTAAATTGCTCTTAAGTTTATTTAAATGATTCAGTTGAATTTGGTCTGCAAACATTCAAAACACATTGTTGTGTATTGAAATCAAACCCTTAAGTTAAATTAAATATCCGATTGAAGTCTCTTAAATATTAGGTAGAAATAGCCTCCCGGGGTCAGCTGTTTCAGATGGGTTGGTCAAAAAAAAAACTAAAGCAAAAATAATCTGCAGAAATCGATATCAATTGGGTTGTAACCTAAAACAAACAAAAATCCCAAAAATTCCCTTCCAATATACTGATGAAATAAAAATTAAATTTCATAATTTTGTAATAATAATGAAAACATTAATTTCTTTCATTTAAAACAAACCGAAAGAAAATTGGCCCAGTAGACCTCCAGAAACAGATAGAATTACGGTTTTAACCTAAAAGAAAACAAAAAAACTAAAAGTGTCATTTTAAATATACAAATAAAATAAAAATTGCATCTCATGACAGCATATGATTTCTTTTAAAACAAACAGCAAAACACGGCCAGGTAGATCTCTAGAAATAGGTATAATATTATATATATATTGTAATATATACAAGCTAATTAACAACAATTATATACGCAATATACTGTCTACGTTGTATACTCTAGGTTGAAACATATGTTGACTTATATGTTTTACTTTTTTAGACAGCAAGTTTCGCTCGTCAACATGTAAATGAATTCCTGTTCGAATATGCGCTTAGAGCAGCAGTACTGTACCGCCCTGACACCCAGGGCATCCGCCTTCCTCCCTTCTCTGAAGTCAATCCATTCTTGTTTGTCAACAGCGAAGCTATCCAACAAGCACAGGCTTACAAAGAGAAAGGTAATATTACATATGGATTACAATATACAGTAGCACTGAACAGCAAGATTTTACAATTCAATTTATAACATTAAACAATTTTGTTTGTAACTATCGTTATTTTTGAATTGCGAATAAACAATTCTTTTTATGACGCTATGAAAATATTTAGGAAAAGCTACTTCCACACGTTGTGGTAACATTTGAAAACAATGAAATAATTCATCACAAAAATGCATATCTTAAAATGGCAAAAAATATTTTGTTTTTATCCAAACCATCAAAATCTGTCATTTGTGGGTGGATACAACACACAAGCACAATTATAAAAATATTTCCATTTTCCTATAAACCCAAATTTGTTAATAATTGTATTCAATTGGTATTCTTTCAAGGACAAAAGGAAGGAATATTCTACTCCAACTTTTCCAACTACGGCGAGTACGATGAAAATGAGAACGGAGAATACCCTCTTCTACACGAAAACACAGAGACTTACCTGAACTACATGAGCCAATACAAACCCGAAGGTGTAATGAGCTACTACACCAATGATAAGGCGATTAACGAATTCAACGCTTACTTCTATTTATTGAATCCTCCTTCCTTCGAAACCCACAGATTTGGAATACAAAAACATAACGACTTTGCTGGAGAGGAGTATTATTATTACTTACAACAGTCTTTGGCCCGTTACAACCTCGAGCGATTGGCTAACTACTTACCAAGTGTTACACAAATCAAGTTTAACCAACCCATTAAGGTAAAAAGAAACAATTATATAAACGTTATTTATTGTATGTGAAGTTCATAAAAAAATTATATTTCCATTTTGTTTTTGTATCGTTTCTAGTTTGCTTTCAACCCCGACTTACAACAACGAAACGGACAAGCAGTACCAGCCCGCCCTAAGAACGTTGACTTCAGCAGTGCCAACTATTACTTTTTGGCTAAACTACAGGACTTGGACAGACGTATACATGACGCTGTAGATGCTAAACTTCTCTTAGCAGTAAGTGTATTGTTTTATTATTTAAAATAATTTCTTTACAAAATCAATCAAGTTTAACTAATACAATACCTGTTAAAATTTTCTCCAGGCTGACGGTTCTAAAGTACCTTTGACTCCAGAAAATGGAATCGAACTCTTAGGAAAAGCTGTGGCAGCAAATGAGGATTCAACAAACAGAGCTTTCTACTCTGCTCAAAGAGGACAGACTAGCTACTTTCAACTCTTCACAAAGACAGTTGGCAGCATTGTTGACCCTTACCAAAAATACGGGGTAAATATATATTTTCTTAATTTGTAAAGTGTCAGTATTAATGTATAAAAAATGTATTTAAAAGTACTAACATCACACGGAATACTTTAGGTTGCTCCAGGTGCACTCCAGTACTACGCCACCGCTCAGAGAGATCCCGTCTACTACCAGATTTTAGCTCGCGTCGTCAACATCTTCAAGAGCTTTAAGGACAACTTACAAGCTTACAAACGGGAACAGGTGATTCTAAAACGTATTTTCTATAACCAAACAGACGGATTAATATTTATACTTTGTACTGACTTTCTGTGTTTTTATTTCAGATTACCTTTCCTGAAGCTCAAGTACAATCCGTCGAAGTCGGCGACTTGTACACCTATTTCGACACAAAAGACATTGAAATAAACGGAGCAGTCAGCTACCAAAAAGGTGAAAAGATTCAGGATTTCAGCTACAAAGCTCGCCAGACTGTGTTGAACCACCAACCTTTTGTCTACAACATTAATGTTCAGAGTGCCAAGGACGTGCAAGCCGTTGTACGAGTATTCATTGGACCTAAGTACACTACCATTGGCCAACAACACTCCTTTGACCAAGCAAGACAGAACTTTGTCGAATTTGACCGTTTCGTTGTTGACTGTAAGTGTTTTAAACTAAATTACGCAAAACTAACATTAATAACCTATTATTTATTAATGTAATAAATATTATGTGTAACTAATAAAGGATTGAAAATAAAATATTGAGAAACTACAGCATGAGGTATTTACTAAATTTGGTATTTTATGCTTGTAGTGAAGAGCGGACAAAACAAATTGGAACGTAGCTCCAAACAATCAAACATCTTTGTAGAAGACCAACCCACCACTCGCTCTCTCTTTAAGCAGATTGCTGCAGGAAAGTTCTACTATTCTGAGGTAAATACTTCATCACATTGTTAAGGCAATATTTCAAGCCAACAAATCCATTGTCTAACTCTGCATATGTGCTTGTTTCTCCTCTTTTATGTTTTAATACGAGGTTAACAAAAGTAAAATAAATGCGTGGACTTCATTTTTCCAGAATAATTCATATTTTAAAAATTAAAATATCTTGTTACAAATAGACAAATTGTTTTGTTTCTTTTGTATAACAAGGGAAATGTGAT
Organism: Philaenus spumarius; assembly: GCA_018207615.1. NCBI lineage: Eukaryota > Metazoa > Arthropoda > Insecta > Hemiptera > Aphrophoridae > Philaenus > Philaenus spumarius. Next base: position 75,297 of record JAGFPH010005442.1, on the reverse strand, counting down.
ATTCTTTTCCTTAATCTAGTCCATTAGAACGTCTATGACAATATTAAACTGGTATAAGTCGTGTTTTTCAAACTAATTTAATGGTCTTATTGTATTTGAATTCAAATTACCAAATGCACACACTTATAATATTATAAATATGAAATAATTGTTTGGCTTTTGTTTTCAGAACCCCAACAACTACGCAGGATTCCCCCAGAACTTACTCCTGCCTAGAGGAAGCAAGGGCGGTAAGGAATTCACCTTCTTCGTCATCGTCAACAAATTCGAGCCCAGACCCAACTACGAGGGACAAACCTTTTATCCTAATGTAGACAACCGTCCTTTCGGTTTCCCATTCGACCGCAGAGTGTTCGACGAAGAACGTTTCGAAAGCGCTCCCAACGTTTACTACAAGACCGTCAAAATCTACCAAAAGAACAAGAATGAAGTCAGCAATCAACAGTGATAGTCACTATCAAGACCGAATTTGAAAATTTTGTATTCAAGATATTCAATAAAAATTAACTGATTGTATTTTTTGTTTGGTTTATTTGTAATCCTTATTTCTTTTATATTTATAAATTAAAAATTTTAAACACCGTCTTATGAGTCTACTAAACTAGTGTGCACAGTAAATATTTCTACATTTTTAGAAAGAAAAGGCAATTTACTGAAAATTCTTGGTTTTACTTTCTTTTCAATGTTTGTTTTAAAGTCTCAGACTTTTTGCCCAAACAAATTCTGACTGTAAGCTTTATTTTATTTTCGTAATTTGTTATACACGACATTTGTATTTCTTATTATTTGAAGTAAAGGTAAATTGATTTGTTTTTACATTTTAACGTTAATATTTCTTTAGAGTATCTCGAAAATATTTCTATTGATTCTAACTAAAAGTGGTTTCAGTTTAATGTATTTCTCTTGAATTCTCTTTCCTGAAGCATGATTGATAACAAACATATTTTTAATTCAAACTCTCTACAAAAAATTTAAGTTTTAAATCAATTAATAATAAATTTTAATTAATTTTAAAATAATCCTGTTGTTATTAATCAACCATTACAAAAATATAGTTTATCTATGACTGTTCATATAACGGAAATACTACATAGACTACTAACGGATGATTTCTGAACCAAGGATTATTTTATCGTTTCTATACCTTGCTCAACTCATATTTTAAATAAACATCTGTAAAACACAAACAAATCTGCATTGAATGCATTGACTATTGGGGTAAATATAAAATCCTTAAACTGGGTTCATATAGAACTTAATATACTAACATACTTTCAGGACTAATTATAATATTCAAAGTTTAAGTTTCTATAAAATGCCCCAACATTGGTACACTTGTGGTTTTAATCTAAAACTATGCGAAGTAGCTCCGTTTGATTTATCCAATAATAGTACACATGTACATAAATACAGATAACCAAAAATTTACAGACTTAGTCTGAAGCTTCTAAAGCCAAAAAGAAACGTTCCTATTTTTATTAGAAACCCAAACTGTTAAGGAAATTTTTATTTTGTAATTTTTTGTTACGCTTCAAAAATAATAACAACATGCCTTTTAAAAAAAATTAGATATATTTTTCGCATAACATAATATAAAACCTAAATTATTTTTTGTATTTTGTAGTTTCAAAAACAAAACCATAATAATAATTGCTCTATTTTGACAAAAACCTTCAAAAAATATTTTCAATAGTAAATATTATTATTATTACTGCAATAATTTAATTATAAAAATGTTTTAATTACAGTTTCCTTAGCATTGCATTGGAGTACAACGGGTGTTCAGTTCATTATATCTTATATTTCGGTGCTTTGTCAACATTCGGTGTCAAGTAAATAAATAATTAATAAATTTAAATGTGTCACCAAAAAATAAAAACAATTATACTTCCTGGCTTTTACGCGAGAAAAAACATATTGCCATTTATCCATTCATAGACACTAATTAAGTATTCCTGCACGAGTAAACATAACAATAATAGTAAACTATTACAATGCTTAATTTACCAAATGTTGAAATTGATACCGTTTTTACTACTGCCTTGTGTGATAATCTCGAGGTCATACAGATAAAGATACAATGTAATATATAACGACGTGGAGTCCTTACTTCTGATACAATAATTATGAAGACCTCCATCTTCATAGTGACATGCTGTTTCGCTGCATCAGCTATGGCTGAGCAAAAGACTGGTAAGTCAACAAGTACTTGAGGCTGTTTAGTTATGTTAATATTGTTTCACTAAGGGAATAACATACTTATAGTTTGTGTACTTTAGATAAATTTAACTTTAAATATTTAAAATGTTAGTTGATCAAACCAATAACTTTTAAAATCAAACTAACTAGAATTGAATACGAAGTATATTACTTTGTATGGTCATAAACTAGTATGACAATATATGTAGTATAGTATTAATTCTAATGAAGTTTAAAAGTATTTGATTAGATTATTCGAAATTATATTTTTTTAAACCGTACTATTACTTTTTCCTACATTTCCTAGTATCCTTCAGTATGAAACTATACAAGAATACAAAAATTTAAAATTAATAGGTTTTTATTTAAACTTAAAAAATCATGTAAGTCATATACACTTAACTCAAATTGAACATAGATACTAGCATACAATCTCATATAACTCGATCGTATTTAATAAAATATATATCTACCACTTTAACAATTAATTACACATCAAAGAATAATCAATTTAATGGTGCATAACTTTCTCCATTAAATCAAAATCCAGACCTGATTAGGCTCTTTGGTTTATAAATCAATATGTTAGCAAAATTGTCAGTATGGCAAATAATTTTGTTTTTACCTTTTTTAAAGACGTTTACACTAGTTGGTTGCGACGCATCAATCAATTAATACAGTTCCCATGCTATGAATGAAAAATGGGTAATATTTTGTCTATTTTACTTGAGGTCTATTAATTGTAAAATCTTTGGTCGTTTATCCCTCAAAACGATAGCTACAATTTCGAAAATCATTAGAATTTATGACCAACGAAAGTCAAATATTTCAAAACAAACAAATATTTGAAATTAATCATTTAAGCTTTTACAAAGTATTTTAAATGTTCTATCTTATATTTTTCTAGACTATCAGGGATAGTCATGGATGGTCTATTTGAATATCCATCCACCCTGCTCCGACTAGACCAATGCTGGATCCTACTAAAGAAAGATACATTTAGCGACGTTTTCATTGGGCAAACATTACAAATAAAATAAAATTGTTTTAAGACATTCAGTCTTAAATTTTGAATTCATGAAAATGATCCTTTCACAATAGAATGCTGTAAATTGTAACTCCCAAATATTTTATCAGATAGTTTAAATGAGTAATTACCTTAACAAAAACAATCCTCAAGGTTTCAACGATATACCGCCATCATCAGGACCGTAAGCTAAATCTTCACCGGTCAACTTCCAAAGTATAACGGAATGTGCGCAGGCTGAATACGTTAAAATTTAACAATTTACTAACATGATTTTTTTATTCACAGTTAAAAATGTTTAAGTTTTTGTACATTTCGGAACATTTGTGTCTGTAGCGTGGTGTTTGTAGTGTAACTAGGTTAATACTGTACTTTGTTTAAGTTTTAAACAGTTTATGAATTAACTGGTTATTTTAGAACAACATTTCGATGTGAAATATCTGTTGTATAAATATATAAAATGACATAGAGTGTTGTTGAATAGAATTTGTTTGAATTGAAAGTTAACAATAATAATTGGGGAATAGAAACAATAATTTTACTACGATGATAATATTATAGAAATTTTGACGACTAACAATCGAATTTCCATAGGAAATATGAGCTATGAAACTTAAGGTCAAGGAGTTGTCATGGTCCCTAGAATAGGTTTTGGGGTGTTATTAAAAATGTTATATACATATACAATTTCGCACTCTAACGGCCGCATTTTACGTCCAATTTAATCCAAATTTGGTACACAGGTTGGTTTTCTAAGTTGCCTAAACGAATTCGTTAGATAAAAATTAAACACTGGAAGTACGTTTTTACATTTTTCTCATTATAATGAATTCTATCTGTGGTTTTATCTACAACAAAAGTATATAGGGGAATATGGTGCACATTTTATTTTTGACATAAATACCTCAATTCCTTGTACTGCTCGCAGTCCTGTTTTTATCACTCTTTATTCGGTGACGTATGTTTCGCTTATTTTTTCAGGCATTTTCAAACCGTTTATAATTTTTTTATGATTTGTATTTTTTTAATGCGCGTCAAAAAACTATAAATTGTACATAAACACCCCACAAACATTAACACAAAAAAACAAACACACGTAATGGGGCATGAATATGCCGATGTAGTTTCTTTTAAAAATAGCAACTCCCACACGTGCACCCCGTTACGTCCTTGTATCAGTACTGATTTGGTATCTGTGTAGTTTTTTTTATTTTGGAGATTGAAGGGGTTCGGCTCTGATAATACTGTCAAACAAAGCGTTGGATTGGAAATGTATCTTCTCGTTCAACAAGGAGCTTGGGTCTAAAATAGTAGCTTTATAAATGTGAAATTCTTCCATCATGTTCGTGGTTGGTCCTTTGTAGCATTTATTTAAAATTTGCAAATTATTATGGATATTGGTGTAAGTATGACCGGTGTCTATTAAATGCTCAGCAAATTTTGATTGGTTTGGGTTAAGATTACGATTTTGAATGTGCTCTTTGAAACGAGTTTTGAAAAGATCTTCCTGTTTGAAATATATAATTTTTTGCGTAATTTTCACAAATGATGTTGTATATTCCACTAGCGTTATTTATGTAAATATATCCAGTCCAGTAAGGAAAAAAACATAATAAATCATTTACTTTTAACCCGACTATTTAGCCCATTTGGTTCCCCCAAAATCAATCAAAACTTAAATACAATAAAAGTACCCTAAAGCACGATAAAAAGTGAGTTTGTACTTTGCAAGTGGAACGAAGGAGCGCGTGAGGCGTAGCAGGTGGCTGAGCTATAAATAAATTTTAATAATCTCTTTCGTACACGCTGGCAGTTATTCAGCGTTTTCGTGAGTTTCCCAATTTCCCAAATAGTTGTTTGAAACCCTAAAACATATTAACTTAGTTTTGGAAACTCGATCAACTCACGTCAGCGGTTCAGCTGCGTGAACAAAAGATTTTTTAATTATAATAAACTCTTTAAATTTACAAGTAAATGCAAAGATTTAAAATACAATTAAATGAAAACTTTGTAGTGAATATATGACTACAGAAATTAAAAATTAGTACTTATAGCATTTGGGGTTGATTCCTAGATTAAATAGGCTACTAAAGCTATATTAATTCAATTTAATCCTAGATAATTTTTGAGCAGCACACATCTCTAAATTTCCTGTAAAACCAAATTTTGACATTAGGTAGGTTTTATTTTAATTCCCGTCAAAGATATTTTTGTTTGATCTGTTGTACGTTTTAATAAACTAGCTTACCTATTAAAATTTTTCTAATTAAGAATTATATACCAAAGAATAATATTTTTAATTTAATGTCAAGAACATTTGTTTGCCAATATTTTTATAAATATTTAATCAAATGTCGTTTTTGTTCACAAAATAATTATTTAGGACAATGTTACCCGAACTTAGACTTGCCTATTATTCTATGGTTTATGGAAACGTAGATATCCTGAATGAGTACTTTAATGACCAACTAGTATACATATAAAGACAAGTACACTTTATTTATACGAAAACTATAATAATTATGTGTTATGTGAACAAATTAGGCCTAGAAAGTAATGTTAAGTCTAGCCCTAACCTAAAATTATTGTATGTAACTTATTTTGCCGCTAAGACAGTTAAAATAAATTAAACATTCACACAATAATTTTATGTTAGGCCTATATTGTTGAACCAAGATTTTATGTTTATTGAATGTATTTACAATGGACATTTAACTGTGTTTACCATCTTAGCTTTGATGTTATAATAAATTCTACACCTTGATTATAATAACACTAAACGTATGGAAACGGTAAATATCTGTATAAAAAACCAACTAATAACAAACAGAGCAATTGAAAGATTAAAATTGTGTGTGTATGTTGCCGTTAAGACTGGTAAAAGAATTGAAGAAAAGGCGTGATGAACTTCACCTGACGGGGGTCCCACGACCGCACACATTTACTTTTTTATTATGGTAAACAATCACCTATATTTTTCAATAGTACACTATCTCCTGATATTTTTCAGTAAAGTAGACAATCACATATGATTTTTCAATAAACGTAGTAGACAATTATTGCATATATTTCTTCGGTAAAATAGACAATCGCCTATACTTGTTCAACATAGTAGACAATCACACATATTTGTTCAGCTTGGTAAGCCATCACCTATATTTGGTCAGCATAGTAGACAATCACATATATTTGTTCATCTTAGTAGACAATCACCTATATTTGTTCAGCTTAGTAAGCCATCACCTATATTTGTTCAGCAT
>JAGFPH010005442.1:54224-68801 GCA_018207615.1 Philaenus spumarius | reverse complement strand
ATTTGTTCAGCTTAGTAGACAATCACCTATATTTGTTCAGCTTAGTAGACAATCACATATATTTGTTCAGCAGAGTAGTCAATCACACATATTTGTTCAGCTTAGTAAGCCATCACCTATATTTGTTCAGCATAGTAGACAATCACACATATTTGTTCAGCTTAGTAGACAATAACATATATTTGTTCAGCATAGTAGACAATCACACATATTTGTTCAGCTTAGTAAGCCATCACCTATATTTGTTCAGCATAGTAGACAATCACACATATGTGTTTAGCTTAGTAAGCCAATATAATAGTTAATCGCTTATATTTTTCACTGTAGTAAACAATCACCAATATTTTTTCACCAATACTATATGACTATAGTAAGCAATCGCCAATATTTTGCAGTATATTAAATGACTATATTTATCTGTATTTTTCAATATAGTAAACAATCACCTATATTTTGACATTGTAATATACAATTAAACAGTCAGCCTGACTATAGATGGATTTATTAGACGGCGACCTGCGCGGAAAATCTTGCTCATGTAGGAAAGGTTGGTGAAGGTTCCCCACCACCGCGCACCTCGTATTTGCTGCTGAGATCTGAAAAGAGGATATGACTGGGGGATGGGGTTGCGTCAGCGCACGAGGTGCGCGATGGTGGGGAACCTTCACCTACCTCTCCTACATGAGCAAGATTTTCTGCGCAGGTCGCCGTTTAATAAATCCATCTATAGTTACGAAATTTTCACCTGACCTCCATCTATAAAACATATCCAAGTTAAAAAACGTTCGACTGCACGTTGTAAAATAATTTTTAAAGTTAGCAAGGACTGTTGGTATAAAAGCTTTTTAGGTTAACATCTATAGATTAATTTTTGATATTAATATTTAAAATCCACAGCCGACCCAGACTTCTTACTGAAACAGAAGAAAATTCTCAGGCTTTTCGTGAGCTTAAACCAACCCGACGTCCTTGAAGAACAGTCTCAGGTCGGAAAATCCTACAACCCCATTGAACATGTTGCAGATTACACGGTAAGTTGAAAGTACTATTCATAAAACAAATTAAGATAAACTATAACATCAACTCAAAGTAAAGGTTGTACTTGCATTTGCAGAACACTCGAGCGGCGAAGGAGTTTATAAACCAGTTTATGAACGAAGGGTTTTTACAACCTGCCGAGGTATTCTCAACAGCTAATCCTGTTCATTTACAACAAGGTATCAAGTTATTTGAGTTCCTTTACTTCGCCAAAGACTTCGATACATTCTATAAAGTAAGTTGACTTCCTGAAGATATCTACTTTTACAATTTTAACTAATTTATCTTTTTCTTAGAACAAAATATAATTAAAAATTAAATGAGAAATAGTTTCTAAATTGGCTACTAATTACTTCAGCCATCATATGCAGTAGCGATGACTACATTATGACACAGTTTGAGCATAGGTAGGCTACTGCAGAGTGCACCTAATACTAGCTACCCTTATTGATGATACCCAGGAAATAAATAGGGTGCATTTCTACATCATTTGAATGTGATTTTTAACATTTAAAGATACTTGTTGGTTTGACCTAACTATGTATTTTATTTATCATAAATGACTTGTTAAGATTTATACCTTGTTATGTAGATATAATTATAATTTTGTACACTGTTATGTATTAGGGCCTCTTACAACCGTTTAACTAGTTGTTGTTCATGTTTACAAATTATATAGTTATTGCTAACTTGTTTTAGTAGATTGTGAAAATTAAATAATGAATTTGTGTACCTGTGTGTGTAGATTTGATTATTTAATTTCTCAACATTATGTAAATGCTCTACAAGTTACATTCGATTAGGACAGCTTAGATTTTATTTAAACAGTCATATTTAATCATGTAAGTCTAATATACAGAGTGTCCAGTAGTTACGGGATCAAACTTCGGAAAATTGTTCTATGGGTAAAATTAAGAAAAAAAGTTCATATAAACATAGGCCCGAAAACGCTTCGTTTTCCAGATATCCGCCATTTTGTTTTTTATACAAAATAAATCATATCTAGAGAACGGTTTGACTGATTGAGTTCAAACTTGGCATGATGTTTAAGCTAACAATCATCTATCTCAAGAATAGTAAACGATTAAATCCAATCATGCATTTAAAAATGGCGGCTGTTTGAAAATTTCAAACCTTAATTACTCAAAAACCGTACATTTTATCAAAAACTTTTAGTACATTTTTTTTGTAGCCCTTTTGATTCCCTGTCGAATGGTGTAACTGTCAAAACAAATGGATGAATGATAATAGTTAGTTATGTGTAATAATTGGTTTGTTCAACTCGGCATCCTATTTCTTAGTTATTATCTTTCATCCGATTGTTTTGACAGTTACACCATACGATAGGGAATCAAAATGGCTACAAAAAGGTATCTTGACATTTTTTTATAAAATTTATGGTTTTTGAGTAATTTAGGTTTGAAATTTTCAAACCGCCGCCATTTTGAAATGCATAGGCCAATTGGATTTATTTGCTTATTTTTTTAGATATATCGTTGTTAGGTTAAACTTCATGCCAAGTTTGAACTCAATCAATCTAACCGTTCTCTAGATACGATTTATTTTGTACAAAAAACAAAATGGTGGATATTTAGAAAATGAAGCGTTTTCCGGCCTAGTTTATATGAACATTTTTCTTCTTATTTTGACCCATAGAACCATTTCCCGAAGTTTGGGCCCGTAATTACTGGACACCCTGTATATACGCATATGAAACCCGTTTGTAAAAATAATTCTTTTCATTTTAACTACATTATTTTATAAATATATTTACAATATAGTTAGCTAAGCCATTTAACATTTCTACTTACATTGTATACGCTAATTACAAAACACATACATTTTTTTGTTTTTTGTTTTTTAGACTGCATGCTTCGCTCGTCGAATTTTAAACGAATTTATGTTCGACTATGCGCTTAGAGTAGCAGTACTGAACCGCCCCGACACAAAGGGCATCCGTCTTCCTCCGTTCTCTGAGACCAATCCGTTCTTGTTTGTCAACACCAAAGCTATTCAACAAGCGAAAGAAACCAGACAAAAAGGTAACACCAAATGTAATAAAAGTTTAATTGGTTTACGAAAATTCTTGAAAAGATGGTAGACTGATAAATAAGGACAGTTTAGTATATTTCAATTTATTTACGTGTATTTATTTATCGTTTACTAGTTTTATTTATAAAGTTTCAAGATCATTAATAACATTTGTTTCAAACTAAAATTCAAAACTGGATACACTCATTTTGTTTAAAGTGGTGCTTATATGATTTAGTTAAATGATTACAAGTCATAATATTATTAGAAAACACTAAAAAGTGCAATTTTAAATAATTTGATCACGCATCTGAACCACTGACGTGAGTTATGTGGATTTAAAAAATTTAGTTTATATAGTTTAGGGTTTCAACCAACTATTTGGGAATTAGAATTTGTTTGGTACTCAGCCTCCAGGCCCGCTCACCTGGCAACGGAAAACTCGCTTTGCATCAGGTATGTTTATACTATTTTACGTTTTAATAGATTACGGTTAAACCATACGGAATATAAGTGATCAAAACGTAAAATAGCTTAAAAATTCCTGGTGCAAAGCGAGACTTTCCGTTGCAACGTAAACGGGTCTAGAGGCTGAGGTGCAAACTAATTATATTAATTTATTTTGCACGTGGAGGCAGCTATTCCAATTTCCCAAATCGTCGTGTAAATAAATAAAACTTGCAGAATAATCGCCTATATTAGTTGTTTTAAATAAAACCCCTAAACGTATTCATATTGGTACGAAAACTATCAAAAAAATTTACTTCCTGTGAAAAACCAAGCTGTCGGTTGTTTGATTTTTCGGAGAACGAACCCGCCCGAGTGACTTTATGTACCAAATTTGGAACAAATCGGACGTAAAATGCGGCCATAGAGTGCGAACTCTTACATACAACTTTTAATGACACCAAAACGTGCTCTGAAGATAATGATCGGTGTTCTTTGACTACTTCCGAACTTAGGTCTCATCATAGTTCATATTTCTTGCGGACATCTGTTAATAAACATATTCATTTTTTTAAAGTTGGATTATTTATTGGACGTTTTTAAACTGTTGAGTGTTTCGACTAACCTTGACATATTCATACTTTTCTTATTTACCTTTTAAAACAGTCACAATGGGACTAATCGGTAACTAAATCGAAAATTCTTATTTGAGAACAGTTACAGTACACAAATACTATATTTTTCATAAAACCTTGTCTCAGTCCAACACTATTTTGTATTTATTAAATTTGATTACTTTCTAGGTTTTAAGGAAGGATTATTCTACTCCAACTTTTCCAACTACGGCGAGTACGATGAAAATGAGAACGGAGAATACCCTCTTCTACACGAAAACACAGAGACTTACCTGAACTACATGAGCCAATACGATCCCGAAGGTGTACTGAGCTACTACACCAACGACGTGTCCCTCAATGAGTTCAACGCTTACTTCTACATATTAAATCCACCTTCATTTGAGAGCCACAGATTCGGACTGAAACAACAAAACGACTTTGCTGGAGAGGAGTATTATTATTACTTACAACAGTCTTTGGCCCGTTACAACCTCGAGCGATTGGCTAATTACTTACCAAGTGTTACGCAAATCAAGTTTAACCAACCCATCAAGGTAAAGAGAAACAAAGACGTAAGAGTTATTATTTTACTTCAGTTATTAAAAAAAATCACAAACTATTTTTCTTCTGCACCTCTAGCCTGCTTTCAATCCTGATTTACAACAAAGAAACGGGCAAGCAGTGCCAGTCCGACCTAAAAACATGGAATTCAGCAGCGCCAACTCTTATTATTTGGCTAGACTAAAGGATTTGGACAGACGTATACGTGATGCCGTAGATTCACAACTCCTGTTGGCTGTAAGTAACTGGTTATCAATTCCTATAAAAGCGAGTGTACATATGTACGTACTGCCACGGGCAAAAACCCGAGACAAATGGGCTAATTACTAGAATAATTAGGCCTAACATTAAAAGTTAGTTACTACTATACTTACTTTTTTACGTTTGATGAATTTAATTTGGATTGTTGTTTGACTTCGGTTCCCGAATCCGATTCTATTTTCCGTTCCTGGCCTATTTTCCTATTTTCCGGGACCCTATAACCTAGTTTTTTGGACTTGGTTTAGGAACACTCGAATTGGTAGGATTGGGTTTTGTGGGTGTTGGGTGTTGGCTTGTGCTAGGTCTATCACCATAGGATCGTTGGTAAGGGTTTCTAGGAAGGTTAGATGAGTCCGTGGCTCTTGCCTGTGTCCTATCAGGGTTCCCGCTCGTTTTTAGCCTTCCGTCATTCTCCATGGCTTCGAACGCCCTTAACAATTCAATCGCTTCCTCGAAACTCTCGCTCGGTCTTCCTACGCTCGCCACTTGAATTCTTGAATCAAAATGTCGCAACAATCGATTAATTACGAATTTTTCGGGTATCGCGGGATCTAAGAATGTCGCCTTTTTCACCATCTTGCAAAAATACTCGACGCGTGACATCGATCCTCGATCGTTGTATCTCCCGTTCTCAATTTGGTTTCGGAGCATCTGTTGCTCTTGATAACCCCAAAAATTATCAATAAACTTAACCTTAAACTCTTCATAGGTGGTACTCCCCCGCTTTACTATTCCCCACCAATCAAGAACTGTACCTCTAATTTGTTTTTCTATTAATTTTAATTTATCTTCCCCCTCCAAATTCGGGTCGATTTCGGCAAAATGCTCTTCCATATCTTTAATAAATTTCATAGGGCTATCTCGCGCATTTCCCCAAAATTCAGGTAATCTAATTTGCTCCCCCGGACTTGGATGAACATACACTACTCTTTTTTCTGCGCCGCCTATACCTCGTGACGCGCTAATGTTTTTAACCTTTTTCTCCAATTCTTTCCCTGAAGTTTATTTTCCTCGTTAGCTAATTTTAAAATAACTATATCCCCTTTAATTTCTGTATCCGCAATTTTTAAAATTCCTATATCCTCTCTAATTTCGGCCATTTGCACCTCGCCTCGGTCTACTCGGCCGTGGATTAACTCGATACTTTCTTTTAGCTCGTTTTTTAATCCGCCTACCGCTGCTAAGATTTCCTCGCTATTTTTTCGCTCCCGTTCTTCGCGTTCCTGCTTCTTGGCTAACTCTTTTGCTTCGCGTTTTTGCTTTTCTGCTAACCGCTCTCGTTTCTCGGCGAATTCCCTTTCTTCGCGAATTTTCTTTTCAGCTAACCGCTCCTGTCTTTCAAACTCTTCCCTCTCCTCGCGTTCTTTTTCTTTCGCTAACCGTTCTTGTCTTTCGCTTGCCATTAGCCTCATCATTTTTTGGATATCCGACTCCTCATTCTTTTTCGGTGGGTCCGGCATTATTCAAATTTGTTTATTTATTGGTTTTTAGTGCAATTAATTTAATTATTTGTCGGTTAATTAATTCTTTACTGTGATAACTGTCCGTACGTTTTTTCGACTATTTATAAATATTTTAAATTTTTTAACTTATTTATATCGTCGAGCCAACGCGTTCTGGGCGCCACTTGCCACGCCGCCTACTCGCAATCGTTTATTATTTTTAAATCTGAGTTTGCCCTTAATAACTTTGCGCGTATACGTGGACAAGAAATAGGAAATACGCTAACTTTCCTAAATCTTAAAAGATTGGTTTGTAATAAATACACTTTAGATAAAAAATACTAGCTCTAGTCAGACTCCCTCTCTGGGTCGTGTCGTTTGAAGTTATTTGGTCACACACAAGAAATAATAAACCTTATTCACTATCTTATTTTAGAGCACTGATTAACTTATGGTATAGGGTATTTAATTTATAAATAAAAAGAAATGAAAACTTGAAAACTAAACTTTTTTAATTTCAAAAACAAAAACAAATTAATTATCTTTCTCAAGTCATTAAAATTTCAAACAAGTATAGTATAGATATTTACACATATGATATTTTTTTTTACACTTATATTGAAACGCTTTTATACCATTGTGAGAATAGGGAATATTCCTGAATGATTTTACTTTTACACTTTCCCCTGAATTTACTATTAATTTTAATATTATTTATTTTTAAATTTTATTATTGGATTACTTTTATATTATTTAAAATTTATATAGCTTGGTTATTTGTTACTCACAAATATTGATGATTTATCGCAGCTTTCCTCCTCGGTGGTTTAGGCCTTGGAATGTAGTCCTTGATCTTCTTCTTCCTTCCTCTCAGGATCTCTCCTCTTCTTTGATGTAGAATGCTTTCTTTCTTCAATCCCTTAGGATCCTTCTTCTTTAAATTCTCGCGATTTATTACGGCCCGCTCAACTGTACCGGAGTTGGTGATATTCGCCGACCGACTTGCTGCTTCTGCAGATCTCTACGTGGTCCTCGGGTGACTACCAATACGCAACTCTTTCTTCAATTTCTTAAGCTCACTCCTCTTCTTTAAATTATAGCGATTTATTACGGCCCGCTTACTGTACCGGAGTTGGTGATATTCGCCGACCTACTGCTGATTCTTCAGACTTTTACGTGGTCCTCGGGTGACTACCTTAACGCAACTGAATTTAATTTTTCTTCTCCCTACCTGGTACTTTTGAAATCGAAGTCAAGAGATTTACTCTTTTCTTTTTGACAACTCCGCTTCTCTGGTGCTTTAAAGGGTCCTTCTAGCTTGTAGAATTTTCTTTTATTTATTTAATTTAATTCCCACGATTTCATTTTAATTACTCCACTTTAGTTTCGTAGATAATCAATTATTTAACTTTCCGTGCAATAAGTAATTGTATTGGTCTCGGTGGTGGTTGCATGACGTCATCTCTCCAAGCGCGCTCCGTACTGTTTACTTAAACACTGCCGGTTCTTACAGGATTTAATTCAATTTTGTATGCAAAACTTTCAAAATGCTCTAACTTTGTAACCCATGGTCCGATTTTGGATTTCTGCAGCTCATTGGATTCCTGACCATCTTCTGCTTTCTCCCTCCTTTGAGTGGTTGTTCTAAGGTTCCTGGTTCTCCAGTTATCGCCTTCGCTAGTTTTTCCTTAATTTTGAATTTTAAATTCTTCAAAATGGTCCAAATTCGAATTTTCTTGGTTCTATCTTATTCGTCTGGTTCCCAAACGTCCAAAACTGATCTTCTTTCTTCTATCTTCACATCGGGCACGGTTCTGTGGCCTATCCTATGTGTATCTCGAATTTTGGATTTGGCAACCCCCCTTTTTGGTTTATGCCCTTTTCTCACATGGTATATTACAAAAATATATATACTACATCTTATTTAACATATATTTATTTCTGTAGAAACTTATTTCCCCCGATTTATTCATTTATTTTAATATGTTTATTTTTGAGCCTTTTTCTTTTAAAATATTTATTTATATTAATTTATTGTTATTTAATGATTATTAATTATTTATTCTTTATTTTATCCCCAATTTAGATTTTCGAAATTTTCAAATTTGTGAATTTTAGCATTTTTTCTGCTACGTCTTTGCTCTATAACTTTTTCATTTTCTTAATTAACACAATTCTGTTAATTAGATTATTATCATCTTTTTCTCCTCTACCCATTACATTTAAAATAACCTACTATTTTTATTTTTGAAAATATATTAAAATTTTACATTGAATTCTTTCACGGCGCATAGCAACAGACAGAGTTTTGCAATATTCGACAAAACCTGACAAGAATTATCCTGTCGATTTCCCTTAGAATAATTCACTCCGCTTGGCTACTATTTCTTTTAATATTGGCTAAGCCTGCAATTTATAAAATAATTATTTTAAATTATTTACTTCCTTCTTACACCCAATTTTCCTTTGATATCTCTTTATAACGTGTTATTTTACTTATTACTAATTATCAATTTACATATTTAGGCCTATTGGCTTCTATATACAACTTTTAATGTTAGGCCTAATTATTCTAGTAATTAGCCCATTTGTCTCGGGTTTTTGCCCGTGGCAACATTCCCCCCATTTAAAAACTGATTTTACTTAGGCTTTTGGTGTGGAAAATCTGTTTTTTAATGTCTCCTGATATTCTAATTTTATATTGTATACAAACTTATTCTAACATTTATTTTATTATTTTATCACTTACTTTTGGTAAGATCACTTATCCCATTTGTATTTTCTCCTAGCTAAATACATTCATTTACATATTACATAAACAACATATATATTTTCAAATAGGTGTCCACATCTGCTGAAACACAATTATTAATTATTATATTATGATTACTTACTAATTATTAATTATATATAAAATGTAACAAACAACCAAGTTTTACTTAAGGGAACCCCAGGGCTAAAACCTATCTTTTTACTGTTAAACTCTCACAATGGCTAAAAAATATTTCTAATTATTAGGCCTTGCTACGAGTAAACATATTGATCCCTCCTTACGGTCAGCTGGTATCGATTTTTGTACGCAGAGTTTGTTGACCTTCCTCCATCATCTGTTGTGCTCCCCAGGTTAGTTGTTTTCCCTTCGCTCGATTCATTTGTTTACACTGTCCGCCGCTTTTATTTAATCCGTATGATTTTATTTCTATTGAATTTCCTACTAAGCTAAACTTTTATTTTTAAAACATCTATATTCTAACACATTTATAATATATACAATTTTTACATATTAATTTTCGTAATTTCGATCTGAATCGACGTTCTAATCTCTATTTCTTCCTAATTCCGGTTTTTCCGACACTGACATCCCTCCTTGCTTTTAGTTTGACTCTCGGCTTGTTTCCAATCTTGTTGGCTCCAAACAATTTTTCCTGCAGTTTATTAATTTTAATTATATTTTTCCTTCTGTTTAATTTTACTCCATTTTGGCTAGCTTGTATTTTATTATTTTTGAATTTATATTTCTTACTTTGGCTTGTTTTTATTAACTTATATTTATTACTTTGGCTTGTTTTTATTAATTTATATTTATTACTCTGGCTTGTTTTTATTAATTGATCGTTTTCTAACTTTGTTAGCTCAGGCTCGCTCTGCGAGTGCCCTACATTCCGGCTCTTTCGTGTTAATTTTGTGTCAACTCGTACTTTTTCCAACGTAGTTAACTGTTTAAGACTCGGTATCTTTTTCAACCTATCGCCTTCAAATTTATATTGGCGGTCCTGCGTCCTTTTCACTAGGAACCCATTAGTTAAATTTGTATTTTGTTTAACACTCAACCCCTTCTCCCGTTTTTTCACCTCCGGTCTGTCACGTTCGGTTTTGTCTCGTTCGGTTTTGTCATAATCGGTCTGGTCTCGTCCGTTACCCTGGTTTTTACTTTTCACTCGGGTGTTAGTGAATAATGTATCAGCCCCATTACCTCGCTGGTACAGATTTGAGCCTCCGATTTGCCTAATTATTTTATTTTTCAACAAATCCCGTTCATAGTTTTTGGTGAACTTTTGTGCGCTGCTCAATCTCATTTTATTTAAACCTATTAACTTTTCTCGGTTCTGCTGCCTGATTAGTTTGGTTTTACTTTCGCCTTGAACCGCTGGTTCTGTAAAGTTTAATTTAATTTCCTGCCCTTTAATTTCAAAAGTTATATGTTTATATTCCATATTTATTTTTGCTTTCCATTGATTCAACAGATTGCATCCTATTATTAATGGTTTGGTTAATTTAGGCACTATAAGAAATATCCCATGGACTGTCCTATTAGCTATGGTGAATGGTAACATTATTTGTTTCGCAATTTTTTGTTTCCTTCCTTTTATCGCGGTCACGACTTCTACATTAGCTACCGTTAGTTCCATGAATTTATGTCCTTTCGCCTTCAATTGTTTTAAATATTCCTCTTGAATGACCGACCATTGGGCACCGGTATCTATTTCTACTTCCACGGAATTATTAAATATTTTACCGTCAATCGTTGGACAATATATTTGTTTGGTTTTTATGTTTAATTCCCCCGGCTCTTCCAATAACTCTTCCCTCATGTCAAAAGAAATATTTTGCAAACTCAGATTTAAAAATTTTAACGATTGCGCGTGTGCGGCGTGGCAGTACGTAAGTGAGTAACTTATAATACAGCAGCTGATTTCACCCATCATCTGTACTTAAACAAACCCAGCATAGATTACAACTTAAATGATTATAATTTCTTGTATAATATAACAGCTGATTTCACCCATCATCTGCTAAAACAAAACCTAGCGTAGATTATACTTCGGGGTTATATTTACAACTTTAATCAATATAATAAGCCTTGTGAAGTTGATTTTCTTAAAATATGATTTAAAGAACTAATATAGGCTTTAATAAGTTATAGGATTTGTTTGAGGTTATAAAATGAATATGAATGCAACTTCAATATATCTCTTATATAGAATGCAATGTCCTGACTGATGATCAACGCAGAGCCGATTCTATTAAAGCTAGAGACTTGAAATTTGGAAGGTACATCCGTCCAATAATGTAGAGGCGTACTAAGAAAGGATTTTGCAAAATTTTGAATTTAAAGGGTAGAAAATGCGAAAATTCATCCCTCCCATAAGCAGCCATATAACAGATGAAACAGCTGATTCGTATTTATTAATGTGTTATTCTGGTTACTATGGTGATTATTCCAAACTCTTTCAAAAAAAGTGTGTTGATTTTATAATAATAGGCCTAACCTAAAATTGTGTTAAACCTTTGGTCCAAATAAGATTTTTTATTTATAATGTGTAACAATAATATAATGTTAAATTGTAATATTAGATGTTTTAATTATTACTAGGGGAGACCCCTGCGTGCTCCGCACGCCAACCCCCAATGGAACCTTCTAAATACAAATGTTATGTTTTATTTATAATAAAGTTATATGATTAATAATAATAACCTCAAAATTAAGATAATAAATAATAATAAATGTTCAAATCGAATTATTTCTTATATTTCATAACAGCAGTTATAATAATGGTTAAAAGAACCAGCAAGGGTCAGGTCTACACTTTAAAACCCTAACCTAAAATCTAGAAATACAAAAATAATTGCTTCAAATTTTGAAATCAGCTGTTAATGGAAATATCGGAACAAACAGCTATATTATCTGTTCTTTTATTCAATTTATTGTTATGGTAATAAATGTAAATACATGTGTTGGTTTATCATTCTAGGCCTAACCTAAGAATTTTTCCGACTAAATTTACAAATATTGAAATAAAAAAAAAGGTTTTTATCGAAATGAATTATAGCCTATGTTACTCAGGTAAAGTGTAGCTTTTTATCAATAAAACTATTTTTTCAATCGGTTCAGTAGTGCTAGAGATTACCCCCTACATACAAACAAACAAACAAACTTTACCTCTTTATGATATTAGTATAATGTATAAAGAGTTAATAGAACAGCCATACAACCTTCCAAAAATCACATTTATAAGGTTTCTCTATGTGTGTGCCAACGTGTATCTTTTACAGGTTAATAAGTAGCAGATTTTATTTAAAAATATAATTTACTTTAACTGTCATATTATTTTATAGAACAGCTGTTTTATGTTTTTAATTTATTTATTTAATACCAAATGTTTTAATGTAAACTGCAGAACAGCTGTTGTATGTTGTTAAATTCTCATGTATTTCTTATGGGGATTTTTCGTTTTTCGAGGATCTCAAAAACCCCTTAGTTTTTAATTTTAGAAAAAACTTATATTTTTCCCTCGTTCCTTGAATCGATACCTTTAATTTAACACCTCTCCCATCGTCCTCCGATTTACCAAATTCCCACAATTTTGTATCTAAAATTTTGCTTACAGAATTATATATAAGGATATTTCATAGGTTTTAAAGGCCTAACCTAAAATTGTATTAAACTTTTGATTCAAATCAGTTGTTTTATTAATTATGTGTAACAATCATTAGGTCTATGTTGAATTACACGGGATACGAATTACAGGATATTGAATTACACGGGATACGAATTACAGGCTTTCAAAGTTTCAAATTAAGCAATAGCGAAGCATTGCCGGGTCCACTAGTTCATTTATACAAGTTTAAAGAAAATATACCCATTCGTTTAACTTCGGAAACGTTATACATCTTTGTACAACATATAAACATATTCCATTATTATTTCTTCATTATAATATTAATAACTTCTAAATCGTTTAATCTAACAATATGAAGCTAGAAATCAATAAGAGTTAGTATTTTTATCGTTATTTAGATATGTAATAATGAGTACACAATTTAACAAATAGGCCTAGAGTTTTATAATTCTTATAATTGTACACAATTACCGAGTTAAAAATCTCCTTCAACATAGGTAGGACTAGATTAAGTTTGTTGGTTTTAGTGTGTTTTTTTTTCTTCTTCTTTTTAAGGATGTATTTCTGATGTTTATATAATTAATCTGCCTGTGATTTTTCACGGGGGTTTACTAGTATTATAATTAATGTCAACTTACAAAATCAATATATTTGTACCTAACACCTTTCACAAGTGTTTTCAGGCGAACGGTTCTAAAGTACCTTTGAAACCAGAAAATGGAATCGAACTCTTAGGCAAAGCTTTGGGCGCGAATATTGAATCCATAAACAGAGAATTCTACTCCGCTCAAAGAGGACAGACTAGCTACTTTCAACTCTTCGCAAAAACAGTCGGCAGTATTGTCGACCCTTACCAAAAATACGGGGTAAATTTCTAAGTATCAGTATTACTTTTAATGTACTAAACACTTATTAAAACTGACTAACACCGACTTGAACTGCTTTAGGTTGCTCCTGGTGCACTCATGTACTACGCCACAGCTCAGAGAGATCCCGTCTACTATCAGATTTTGGCTCGCGTCGTTAACATATTCAAGACTTATAAAGACAACCTACAAGCTTACAAACAAGAACAGGTGATTCTAAAATATAATTATTTTGTCACAAAAGAAACTTATAAATTTATATTTAAAAAAAAATTAACGCTACTATTATTTATTTTCAGATTTCCTTCCCAGAAGCTAAAGTAAAATCCGTTGAAGTCGGTGAATTGGATACTTACTTCGACACTAGAGATATTGAAATCTTTGGAGCAGTCAACTACAAAGGTGATGAAAAACCACAGTTCTCTAGTTTCTACGCCCGTCAGACTATTTTGAATTACAATCCATTCGTTTACACCGTCAATGTTGAGAGTGAATTGGACGTGCAAGCCGTTGTACGAGTATTCATTGGACCTAAATACACTACCACTGGCCATCAACATTCCTTCGACCAAGCAAGACAAAACTTTGTTGAGTTTGACCGTTTCGTTGTTGATTGTAAGTAATTTAAATCAAACTACACAAAACTAAAATTAATTATGCACTACAGTAATACTGTAACTATACAAACTACATTCTAAGGATCAATAATGAAACTGCTTCACATCATAATAAAAATGTTTTAAAAGTAAAACATGTTCACACATTATGTTAAAGTAATGTATGTTCATGATGGCTAAATATGTTCATTTCTCTTGAATCAGAAGTTAACATACTTCATTTCCAACCAATTAAAAATGTTTTTCAACAATTTTGGTATTTTATGTTTACAGTGAAGAGCGGACAAAACAAATTG
>JAGFPH010005442.1:13680-34224 GCA_018207615.1 Philaenus spumarius | reverse complement strand
ATCATGGTCCCCGATTTTTTTTTTTTTTTTTTTTTTTTTTTTTTTTTGAATGTCGTTAAAAATGATATACTGGGTAATGCAAAAGTCCGCAACCCCTTCTTAATTTTAAACCTGTTATACGTATTACCTCCAAACTTTCAGGAAGTTATATTGGGAAAATTCTGCGGTATAGAACACCTTCCTAGACCCACGCTATTTGAACAGAGATCCAGTTTCGCCAAACACCTCATTGATTTTGACCACAAATACTTTAGTGTTCACAATAACTTAAAAATTCTTCATACATGCGGAAAGGGCTGTTTACTGTCATCCCTAAAGGAATTTTAAATATATAGTGCATCAAAATATGATCCAGTTAATATGTTTAATGATAAAATGCATTATTCATCTCATGAATTATTTAACACAGCCATCAACCTGAGATAAAATTGTTAACCCAATACCATCATGATTGGAGATCCCTATCTCATATATAAGATTGCACAAGACCGCAGTTGTACACATGCCCTCCATGAAATGACATGTGTAACGGAGTCCTCGTGTGATATGTGAAGTTGATTTTTCAGACAGTGTATATATTTAAATGTGTTTGTGTTTTTAATGTTTTATGTTAATTGTGTATAGTTTGTCACGACGTGTCCCACAACAGTGGAATTAATAATGTTTTAGGGTGATCTGATGATGGTGGCATGAACCACCGAAACTGGTAATCCAAAAAAGGATATATTTTAGAGTGCTCGACGGTTGAAATAAGATAATTAATTACAAATTATTTTATGAAAATTCTGCACCTTTTAGGCGTATAAATATTCGGTTAATGGATGGGGATGGTTTCAAGTCAAACATTTTAAATAGTAACCCTTATTGTGTGATACCTCATTTTAAATCCCTTGTTGACAGGAGAAAATCGGTGTATATCACAATCCCTCTCCGATACCCCAATCCAAATGAGCCAAGAAGTTCAGATTTGACAGGTTTAATTAGGATTTAGGTATTGAGTAGGCCCCGTTTTCATAAATATGACAAAACATTCTTGAGAGTTATTTTTTACTAAATCGTAATTAATGTAGATTAAAAAAAGTGTGCAATGTTTCTACACCCGAATTTTATATGACTGAAAATTCTGGGGAGCAATTTTTTTTCTAAATCATAATTAATGAATACACTGCTAATTGTATGTAGAATACAATACGTAGGAAAATGGAAAATTTGAATTTCATGTCCCACCATTTTGGATTGGGGTAAAGGAAAGGGGTTTACTTTACACTAATTTTCTCGTTTCAACGAGGGCTTTAAAATGAGGTATCACACAATAAGGGTTACTATTTAAAAACTTTTACTTACAACAACCCCTCAACCATTAACCGAATAAGGGTAAACTTTATTCATACCCTTAAAAGGTGCAGAAACTGAACAATATAACTTCCTGAAAATGTGAAGTTAATACATGTAACAGGTTTAAAATTACGAAGGGGTTACGGAACTTTTCCATCGCCCTGTATATTATACACTTATGTATATATGTATATAATACACTCAATAGAATCACACTCTAATAGACTCATTTTACTTCCGATTTGGTTCAAATTTGGTACACACGTTGGTTTTCTAAGTGGCTCAGACGAGTAGAATTCAACAACCGGAAGCACGTTTTTGACCTGAAGCAAATTTCTTTAGATTGTTTGTACCAGAATGAAAATTTTTTTGTGGTTTGTGCAAAAAATAAATAATAGCGATTATTCCGCACATTTTTTATTTTACAACACAGGCAGTGGTCATGTACGGGTTGGACGTAAATGTCCATAAATTGGTAAATTTCTACCTGATTTTAAAAGAATAAACTGTTTTAGTTTTTTCATGGCACTTTTGTAAAATGGGTAAATTTGTTGTAACATTAAGTTGAAAATGTAAATAGCTGCCATTTCAATACGGAAAGAGATAACAGCATAAAAGTGTTTTACAACCTATGGTCTAGCAAGGGTAACATTCAACCAAAATTTGGTTTAAATTCATTCAGCAGTTTTCTTAGTGTTAATTTTTTAGTAAAAATTACATACAGACAGACACACGGTAAACGAAACAAAATATACCCATAGTTATAATATAGCTATAATATTTCTTTTGACAAAAGGATCATTAATAGTTGTTTAATAGAACTTTAAAATTCGTGTATAAAAATTCAGGTTCCGAAATCTACATTGCATGAATTGGATACAATCTCGCAAAATAAGAAATTCTCGTTCAAATACAATTTATGACAGATCCACACAATTACTCGTAGTAAGCTTAAGAATCTAAAAGGATTCGTTTACTATCCAGTGATCTACATTTGAATTTATTAAAATGCAAAATATATGGTTTTAAATTAGGAAGTAATTTTGCTCGTGTGCTGGAAAACTTTTTTAAATAAAAGCCACAACCTTAACAGATGTGAAGCCTGGATGATTTTCGAGGATTGAAATATAAGATTACCGTACCAATGGCGCACATGAGAAGCTTATAGTTGACAGAAGCTTTCAATCTTTTCAACATCACTTAGGATTAAATGCAATATATATTTCTTTCTTGTCTGAGTTCCTGTCCTTGGGAAAGGTACGTATCAGGAGATATATTATAACGAAAGAGAAATATGAAAAAGAAAATGTAATAACTTTCTAACGTGTTATTTATCACATACATCTCAGGTTAAGGTTTTCACGCGGTAGTAATTTGACAGAAGAGTTTTCAATTTTTGGTTCCACAATACATAAATACAGATTATATTTCATTTAATCAAATTTTTTTATGCGATTGTTATCACAATTTAATTGAGATTGCATAACGATTTCCTCAGAAAGTCGCTAAACTTGTGAAATATAAGTCATTTTTATTGGATTTTTTCAATACAAATCTGAAGAAAAATTACGCTGATATGGAACAAGTGATTTCCACCCATAACAAAAACTTTTCTTATATTTGTAAATTTTTTTATAAATAAATCCATTGTGCAATGTTTTTCTTCTTTCACAAATTATTTTACAGTTAAATATAATATTAAACATTAGTATGATCTATCTATACTCATATTATAAAGAGGTAAAATTTGTTTGTTTGTATGTAGGGGGTAATCTCTGGAACTACTAAACCGATTGAAAAAATGATTGTACTAATAAAAAGCTACACTATCCCTGAGTAACATAGGCTAGAGTTCATTTTGGTTTAAGGGTTGAAACAACACGTAAAACAATAAATGTCAACTGTTGTACTTTCCTTAGGTAGAGAGCTGAAGTTTTGTACAATCATTTCTTTCGAGGTACATAAAATATGTAAACCAGATTTGCATTTTGTCGAAAGCTGCTAAAGGGTGAAAACGTAGTAACAACCCCTAAAACAAAATATATTCATTGTTATTCTTTCCTTTAAGCTGGAGATCAGAAATGTTTACAAATATTGCTTACAAGATACATAGACAAAGTAAACTAAATTAAATTTTATATTTTCCCTACAGCTAGAGAGCTGAATGTTTGTACTTTTATTTCTTATAAGGTACATAGAAAAAGTAAACCATAAGGTGGACGGAAGGGGGGCTGGATGCGCTTCGAAACATAAAAACGTTGATAGATTAGGACAAAACTCACTACGCAGCAGATTTTTTACCAGGAAACACAGATCCTATGTAAAGTTTAAAACACAATCATTGTACCCGATATTCATTTCATTACTTTGTGTATTTTCTCCGTAATAATAATATGTTAATGTTTGAAGAAAGTGTGTAAGGCTTGCGAAACAAATGAAAGAAATCAATCGTTTCAAAAATAGTCGCAGTTTAACACTGTGTTTGTGTTATAAAGTGTAACATTAGTATGAGTTACTATTTATTTAGTGAATCTTAGACATGAGGGAACAGTTGACAATAAGATGATGCAAGAGCCAATGAGACCAGAAATGATTATTGCGTATCAAGATATTTTGGGGGACAATTTAACTGGGAAGCGATAGTGAGGAATCAAAGACAGGCACACTGACTGAACACATCTCTTTAAAGACAAAGCCACATGGTAGGTTTGAACAATCCACTATGTTAAAGACAGCGACCAAGGAATACTATTGACTGGAAATGTCGCGCAAGGCGTGAAGCCGATTCACCTATGAGTGGTGGGGATAAAAACGTCTGACTGCGCTACTTCCGAGCGTCATAGTTATTGTACGTACAGTTAGCAACGTTGTGATTTAAGATGCAGATTGTGGGTTTTTAAGTGAACAAATTAAGGAAAAAAGGTTTTATATGTTTGCAGACTAGTTTTTATGGTATTTCAGTAAATAATTAGTATGATTAGTAATTATTAGTTTGATTGGAATTGTATTCTTAATTTTCTTAGATTTCTTCTAAATTCGCAATTATATATATTTAACGAAGTTAGCAACATTGCGATTTTAAGATGGATATTGTGGTTTTATTTTTTATTCTAGGGCTAGGATTGTTTTATAGTTATAATTTTGAATAAAATTTTGTTTTCTTTCAAAACAGTATAACTCATTCAGTTTCCTTATTGTTATTGTTCTTACTATACAATTTTAATATATTAACAATTTTTATTAAATTATAATTACTCGGACCATGAATGTATGGTACAATATAGTCGTAGAACAAGCAATAGCGCTACAAATTAATGACAAGACTTGTAGAACTCGTCACTATACCACAGCCTACAGGCTAAACTAAGCATTTTACAAAGAAATGTAAAGAATATTTTTTCTTTTTTGGTTGATTTCCAACTTTTACGCTTTGACAAATCACCGGCAAAAAAATACAAAACTTTCTCTCTATGCCTGACTTTCATGTCATATGTCTAAACACAACATTGACTTTCTTTGTTTTATATTTTTTCCCACTACATAAAATATATTTTTCTATTTTTGTTTGATACCGTCAGCACGGTGATAGTGTTTTAAGCAATATTTAAAAATTTCAGAATTTTATCTCAACACTAAGTGTGTGTTCAAACGGTGTTAATGAAACGTGGCGAATTAAAATGTGTACCGGTCGCGGACAGAGAATACGGGGTTTTCACCTATGAGTGGGCGTGGTCGACTTCAACTCCCGTAATGCGTTGTGCATGGGCTTTGCCAGTCTATAGTATTCTTTGGCAAAGATGTGAAGAGAAGCAAGAAATTTCTTTCCATTCCTATCCGAATGCCCGGAAATCAACGAGGCAGCAATATCCGGGACAAGTTTACCCTGAACACCATTTATAAGCCTTTATCGTTTCACTAAAAAGTGCAGATTTTATACGTTCTGCTGCTTGAGTTCAAACAATGATTACATAGTATAAAACCATGTTTTTATACTATGTCATCATTGGGTTCAGAGGACCTAATTTGAGCGCAGCGCTACCTGGTGTCGTTATTTAACCTTAAAGTACTGCAGTTTTTAAATGAGGACAATTTTGCAAACTAATAATTTTATTTTTTCAGTATTTTGAATTCAAAGATAATTCTTTGATTACAACAGTTTACCGTAAGACCGAATATCTTTTAATAATTACATATTTATAAAGGTGATGGATGGATATCCTTTAAAAGCTTTTTATTGGCAAATTTATATGGGAAAAATTTGCTATTACAGTGACTCTTATTTTGAGAAATAGGTTTGGAAGTGGTAAATGAGAACTGATCATGGTCCCTAGAACACGTTTAGGGGTGTCATTAAAAATTATATATATGTTTGTTCGCAAACTAATGACGAAATTTTACGTCCGAATTGGTCCAAATTTGGTACACTGGTGGGTTTTCTAAGTAGCTTGGACGGTTTCGTTAAACAAAAATTAAACAACCGAAATAGATGGGATTATTCTGCATATTTTGTTTTGTTTTTTTACACGATCTGGTTTCCAAAAAATCTTTGTAAATACTACAAAAGTAACAGGTTAAAATCCGCTCGAAGAACTTTACCGTGGGGGAAGCTTCTCATCCGAGACTGCCCGCCGGGATGCAAACTCGCGATGCGAGATTTTCCGCTGCGAGCGAAGAGATGGAGCCCACAATCCTAAACCGCAAGTTTGAGGTGCAAATTCAAAAAGTGAGTTTTTTCGCTGCGAAGCACCGCGTGAGCCGAGACTGGAAGCTGAGATGCAAACAAATTTGACTAATATATTTCATACTGGGGTCTTTTCTGTTATATCCCCGCATTTACAAACTATTTTCTATAGAATGAGGATTAATCGGGAAAGAACTACAAATGTGAAATATAATATTTACTCACCATTTACACGTATAATTGCTGGGGAAGAAATACTAAACAATTTTTAAACATGCGCAACTTTACTATTCGACTCTAGGCTAACCTATGGCAACAGAAATGCAGAAATAATAATAAAAAATACCTAAAAGGTTCTAACCTAACCTATTTAGTCACAGTATGTTTAACTGTATTCAACATTTAACAGTAAAATGTAAAACAACGTCGTTGTCTGCAAAAATATTAGGCTAGAGTCGAATAGTAAAGTTACGCGTTTGCGATAACCCTTATCTAATATCAACAAAAACTGGAAACTTCCTTCCATATGTGTTATGGAGTAGTTATAAATACAGTAGTTATTTGGACATTCCCGATTAATTCTCATTCAATAGAAAATAGTTTGTGAAAATAATTTGTAAATGCGGGGATGTAACAAAAAAGGCCCTCATACTGCTTGGAAGTTATTCAGCGCCTTCATGAGTAGCCCAATTTCGACAATTTCCTTAATAGTTGGTTGATACCCTAAAACGTAATTTTGAAAATTGGCTCAACTCACTTCAGCGGTTCAACTGCGTGATCAAATTATGTTTACTTGTGGTAGCAAAAGTAAGAAGTAAAATTTTATTGATTTATAATCACACCTACAGTCAATTGCAATGAAAGTTCGTTTTATCAGATACAAAGCAACGTTTAATTTATTTTTAATAAACTTAGGCTGTAATAAATTATATAATTAGTTTTCGTAACAATTAGCGACTAACAAACCACGGGATAAACTGTTCCTCGTATTTCCAAAGTTATTAAGAAAGTTAGCTTGGTAAATTAATTAGTAAAGTAAATCTAGTCTAAGTTATACACCTTTAGGCCTAATCCAAGTGGCTAATTAAGTTTATAAATTACCAACCCATTAATAATGATTACAAACTTAGAAAGACAGTAAAATTATTGTTTCTGTTTATTAACAAAAGTTGCTTCTGTACTGTCGTGCACAGTTAAATTTCAGTTTCTTTAAGAGCGTAGTGTTTAAGTTTGTTTAACTTCATCTTATGTATTTGTGTTTGCATTAGTATGTTCTTCAATGTGTATGTGAGAATCGTGTTTTACAGAACAGATAAAGAATAAACCGACTATAGAATTTGGTTTAGAGCCAATAATTAGGAAATTTATCATCAAATTAAACCTTTATTTTTAAGTTAAAATTTGGATTTTGTTAGTAGCTTCGACCGCTTAAGACGTTTGGGTAGTAATATTTTATAACATAATTTCAGAAAATACTACTCAGTTTTAGTTTTTGGTACAGTTTTGATCAAATAAAGCTTATTTCTGAGTTGCGTATCTGGTAGTATTGGAAACTTCATCGAAATATTTTGAGCAGCAACTAACACTCACAAATGGTCTGCATAAAGTTTGTTACTTATATTTAGCAGAAAGCTCGACGATGGTGAAGTTTCCTCAAGAATCCACGATAAACACAACAATCTAGTTTAAAGGGAAATATTTAATTCATAATCATGACCTTATTTGTAGTCAAAAGAAATCTTTTGCACCTATAAATTCTTTAGATAGCGTAGTTAACCATTTCCCTACGGTTGCAACGTCCAACACAGTTGTTCAGGTTCAAGTCTAACTACTGATGTTCAGTTTGTGCGGTAGCCTAGGATTCTTCATTAAGTATTCGGTGAGAAAAAAAAACAAATAGCAAAAAATTCAACTACATTGACTACTTATCAAACTAGACCTTGCCACATCTATAAAAGATAACTCACAGCACACACTGAGTCAATGCCCTTATGACTGCACTTTTAGTGATAGCAGACTGCAATTAACATACTTTATTGTGAACAAGAAAGACTGTAGTTTAGAAGAGTGTAATTCAAGCAACAGAAATTTTGCATGGCTTTATGAGCAGGAAAATTACATAGGTGGCATTCAGTAGCTGGATACTTCCTTGTTTTAGCAGTAATATCCAAAAAATGTTACCCGCAATTAAAATCAGCCTTATAGATATAAAGTAAAGATACAACAAATTTTAAACAATATAAGAAATATTACTAAAATTTTGTTGTATTTTTCGTAGAATTTTTTATACATCTCACCTAGACACGTGCTTTAATATTGTATTAAATAATACAAAAAATGAAAGGAGGAAGCACAGTGTCCATTTCAGAGGTACAGTAGAGCCGCGTTTATCCGAGCCCAGACTAATTGAGCTCCGGATTAACCGAGGTAGTAAAACGAAATAAAAAAGTTAGGTTTTTGGTAGACGATTGCGTTAAAGTATCCGCGCAAAGAGAAATCAACATATTATAAAGCCAAAACTATTGTATAGTACTTTCATTTGTCACATAATGTTTCGTAAAAAATGGTTCCGGTAAATAAAAAGCACAGTTTTTAATCATTGTTTAATACTGTACTGTACAATACAGTAATTCCAATGCTTTGCTAATCATCAATAGGATTGGAATTTTTGACCTGTACAAGTACCGTTTATTCAAGAGAATAATAGATTTTCTAAATAAATAACCTAATTCATTTATTTATAAGTAGTGAACTAAATAAACAATCAAACAAATTATTTGGATAAACAATAATATTAATCGGGTACACTTAGTAGCGTAGTAATAGTAGACAGACGTCTGTTATTGTTTACGCGATGGTGATGTCATCATTCCTTATCTTGCACCTGCTTCTGTCCTACCTTCTATTGTGTCGAGGCGATGATAACCACCCAGGTTTTTAACCCTCGCTCTTAAAAAGTTGGGTGTGTCATACTGCATATCGTTTGTTTAGTTTTCAAGCTAACGAGTTCCGTTAAACAAAAAACTCTTACTGACTTCGTCAAAGAATGTTTTTTTACTGTAACATGTACTGTGACCTATGTATGTTTTTTTATCATTTTATATTTGTATTTAAATTTCATTTAGACGCTTTGCTAATCATCAATACAATTTTGTTAATGCTTTTTCAATAAATGCCATTTTGTAAAACTCATACTCGCTGTATTATGGCAATGTGCAGTGTAAACCAGTTAAAACCAATAGTGTAAAAATAGATACGGTGCACAAGCAAATGTGTTACGTTATACAAAAAGAACTTATGGAGTTCTTTAAGTAATAATTTTTTATCTGAAACATGTATTTTATTTTTATTTGGACCTTTGTTTTTCATTTGATAATAATGTAGATGCCTTTTTCATATATTTGAACACGTTTTCATTGATTTCACCTGTTTACCATACGTTTCTCTCTCTCGATTTTTGACAGAGTCCGTGTCATCCGAGTTTTCGCTTATCCGAGGTACCCTCGGTCCACATTACCTCGGACAACCACGGCTTTACTGTATTACTAATTTAAACTATACATTGAATTAACATTAACAGATTAAGCCAATGATGTAGGGCAATCATAGCCTACACTTATATGCCCAACTCGTTTATACTAAATTTGCAATGAGATCGTGGCCTAACCAGCTAAGGCGCTAGTCTTTGGTGAAGGACTCTGCTGGTTCGAATCTCGGAAAGACCAAAGTTTTTTCAAACAGATGGAATAAAGCGTTTGACAAAATGCATGGTGAAACGCGTGACGGTAAAATCCGATTCACCCCCAGCAACAAGAAAGCCATATACTCTGCTATACAAACATGTATACAAATTTTTTGAACGTGGTGCGCCTATAGAAGTTTATACTTAAAAATTTCACAGTATTGTAGAACGGTTAAGTAGTGCCGAAATATTCTAAACAGTGTCAACATTCGTATGCAGTTATGTAAATGGATTTGAAATATTTGAAAGCGAAAACACAACTACCGACATTTTACTACTCGCATAACAAATAAAATTGCGTTTGTAGTGGCACACACAAACATAAACAACAGAAATAATAGACAAGTGTTTGTATATAATATTTAGTTAGGTAACTAATGTATCGTGGATGCAAATTTTATGTTGTGTGTGCTCGTCATGTTGGTAGATCAATATTTGTCGTGCTTTTAATGACTCTTCACAAGTACAAATTCACGCAGGATCCGGATACAAATAAAAAAGCACTTCAGTCTATTGGATGGACAAATATTTCAATCATGTATAAATATTTCACTGTTACGAAACCTTCGAATACACCTGGGTCAATGTTTAGCTGACGTAGGAATTTATTTGCAAAGTTCACATTTTTAAAACTATTGCGATGTTATTTATACACAATTATAGTGCTTACAGTGGAAAGGTAGTGGTGCCCTTCTTCTTTTGTCGACTTTTTACTCGAGTAAATAGTTGATAATTTATTCGTAAATGAATATTGAGCTTGACTTGAGGGAAGGTATACTTGATAAAATAATAGTATAGAATTATTGGTAGACTTTATAGTACATACAAACTAATAATCAGACACTTTCGAACTATATTTAAATCTTTTTTATTAGTTTGTGAACCTATTTAATGTACTTGATAGAATAAACTTTGAACCCGGAATCTCACAACTAAAACGTTTACTAACAAAAACCCGTTTCGACACAAAGTCGCCATCTTCAGTGATGCACGAGCTACAATAACCCAACTATAACAATACATTATCGTTGGAATAATGTACCTCGTGCATAAGTAAAGATAGCGACTTTTTCGTTGAAACCCGTTTGAGTTAGGAAACGTCATTTAGTATCAAATAATTATAAAATACTAGTTGGCCCGATCCGGCTTTGCACGGATAGACAAATAAAAGTTAAATATATTACTAACAAAAAATATATCAATAAATATATTATACTATGTATTTCTTATGAGGATTTTTTAACTTTGACCCTCCAAACCCTCCCCCAATAATGTTTTTTTTTAAACCTTTCTTAGCGAGCACCTACGGCCCTAGAGGAAGCTACAAACCAAATTTCATTCCAATCCGTTCGGTGGTTTTTGAGATTTCGTGATGAGTGAGCCAGTGAGTGGTATTTGGATTGTATATATATAGATAACTAGTTTTGTCGGTAATATATTTGTATCATAGTTATAAAAAGATCATTAAGATCGTGTGTTTTTTTATTTCCTGGTTTGTTTGTTTAATGTGTGTTGACTTTTATAGTAATATATAGAAAAGACTTTATTTTTGGCGAAGTTAGGTCCATATGGTCCTCTCTTACACTTGACCCATAATTATACAATTAATTTGACATTAAACATATTTACATAATTAACTTAAGCCTAAAACAAAACATAAATACACAATAAAGACAACGAAAAATCCATATAAAATCACAAGAATTAAAAAAGAAAAATCCTAAGCTATTATAGTTTCTTAAACCTTACAAAATAAAATATCCTAATTTTAAACATATTTATTGAAGTAAAAAAAAAATAAACTACTTATAACAACATTCACGCTCACATTCATTCATCATAAAATTTAAATAAGTAAATAAAACAAATTCTTTTTCCTACACACCCCGAGCAAAGATATCTGTCCACGTCCATACTATTCATGAAATAAAGTTTCAGTGATTTTGAAAATTGAGCACGGCTATCAATAAATAGGGAATCTGTTAGCGAATTCCACAAGCGACATGCCGTTACGGTCAAATATTTGTTATACTTTACAGGTGTGTGCTTGGGAATGATTAGCATTGTCGACCCCTTTCTTTTACTTTTTATACTTATATCCGAGGCAAAAGCAAACTTATTTGCCAGTAAGTCGGCACTCTAGTTTGAAGGACAGAATGCCATGTAATTAAAATATGAAAAGCTCTAAATGCATCACATAGTTGGAGATTCAATGAATATTGAATTCAAATATTAATTTTTTTCCCACATTCCCACAGTTGCGGAATTTTTATTCCAACTATCACACACTATTTAACAATATTATAAAGAACCACGTACAATTCGAGCTTTCTGGTGATTTTACCAAATAAATCCTCAGTTTTAAAGGAATATTGACAATCGATTGTGTTGGCTATGATAACCACTTATGAATAGCTATGCACTTAAATAGCAGTTACGAACAAATACAAATTAAAATCATTAGATTTTTATACAGACAGATAATAAAAAAAATAGAGTAATAATACAATGATAATATATTGATTTGAATTTGACAACAACTATTATTGCTCCCACGAAGTTAACTAAACAATCTGCCGAACTTTGATATTAGTATATCTATTTACACTTTAATTAATGTTTTTTTATTGTGTGCAGTTTATTGAAGTAAAAAGTCTCATCCAAACAATTTTTGCTGGCGGTGAATCGGTTTATATCATCACGCATTTTTCTGCATGCTCTATTAATTCCGTCACACTCTACAATATATAGTACACCATGTGTATATAGCAGAGTATATGGTTTTCTTGGTAATTACCTCTAAATTACCTTTATTAGTCACCTTTGATTAGTAGTCCAATTTTTTAGTTTGAAAAAAGTTTTTGTCTTGCCGAGATTCGAACCAGCAGAGTCCATCACCATAGACTAGCGCCTTAGCAGGTTAGGCTATGAATGCATTGCTAGTTTAGTATATTTGAGTTTGTTATATAACACAATGTAAAGTTTAATTGGTAATACTTCTGAAATGGACATTGTGCTTCCTCATTTCGTAAGTTATGCTAAAAAGTGTACACTACTCCCGTGTGGTCTTAAGCACACAATTTAAATTTTTTATATATAGATTACTACATTTTAAAAGTTACGTATTTAGTTTTAAGTGAGTTATTAGTTAGGTGAAAATAAACTGTAAGCCCTATCACGTTCACCAAACCCCACTTATGCGCAATATTCCTTAGTCTAATTGATTATAGACCTAATGTCTGTTTTAATCAACGAACACAGAAAAATAATAGAAGGGTCACTTGAGCCGAAAGCTGTCGCCACCCGTATAGCGCTGCCTACCACAAGATGGCGTCCACTGCGGATGAGTAGTAGACCAATAAGAAATCACCTTTGCAAAGCCATAACATTTTTAGGTCAATGAGACTGTCAGCTTAGACAGGCTAAGTTATGCTTTTTTTTCATATTCAGCTTGTAAAATGTCTTTACACGCATTTACTATTTTGGTATCATAAAAGCAAAGTTCTGTACATAAAATATTGTTTGTTAAATAAATACAGTTACAACCTTACTCTGACTTTATTGATTATTTACATTTCCAAACTAAAAGAAACTAATAGTGGGAGATATTAAGGGAGATTTTAAACGGCGGAATAAAAGTTTGTGTATAAAGCTAATATATTTTCAAGTATCTAAAATAAGTTCTACAATATAGTATTAAACAATTATTTAAAAAATAAATACATGTCGGTAACTAATCTAATAAGTTATATTTAGCTGTATATACAAATATTCACAAAGTATACCTTTCAAAACAAGCGGCAAGCGGCAAGTAAGTAATTGTAAACTCCAAGCGGCAGCCTAGCGCACTTAGCGGTAATCGCCGAGCCGCATAAAGCTATCTCAATCAACCTGCCGTAAACCAAACGACAAAAGCCAAATTAAAAAATATATATATTTTCATACGATTTTACTTTTAAGACAACTTTTATACGCTTTGGTAATTCACCTACCCTAACAATGCGCAATTTCCCCACTATCTAACTTTTTCATGTCACGATTTAAAAATCACTGTAAACTGTCAACTTAATTTAGGTATTTCAACTGCAATGAAGTTAAAACTAATACTTTCAATTACACCATTAGCATCCACACCTAATATAGTTTCACTGTCTTAAGTTTCAAATTGTTATCTTTACGCTAAGTACTGTAAAACGAAGTGTGGTTGAAAAGTGCTCACTAAAAATGTACCCGTGTTTTTACTGTCAATAAGCGGGTTTGCCTACCGCAAGATGGCGGCGGTAGCAACAACTACGGTAAGTGTTTGTTAGTGAATTTGTCCCTTCTATTATTTTTCTGTGTTCGCTAGTTTTAATAAATTTTTTTGATTTTTTTTAAAGAACACAGAATGAACATTAATTACAGTATGAGGTCGTATAAGAATAACGTGTTTACATTTTCCATCGGAGTATTTATCGCCGACCTTAATTATTAGTACAGAATTACCAGGACGGACTTTCCAACTTAACTGTTATAGTGATTTCCTTCGCCTCTCGTTGCTTTTCTAAAGCTTACTTTCCAATACGGATCCTATCAATATAGAACTAGGTAATTAAAAGAGCCCATTAAAGCACATATGAGAAAAATTACCTAAGGGAAAATGTAGAGAGGAATGCATGCCAAATGTATAGATGAATTAATTTTTATTGAAACGAATTTACAATGTTCTACCAGTTAGTTTATTTATTTTACTTTTA
This sequence comes from Philaenus spumarius, assembly GCA_018207615.1. NCBI lineage: Eukaryota > Metazoa > Arthropoda > Insecta > Hemiptera > Aphrophoridae > Philaenus > Philaenus spumarius. The sequence goes on along the minus strand of JAGFPH010005442.1, from coordinate 19,730 downwards.
ATTTGACTGATATTGCAGCAACTTTTGAAAAATGATTTGTAAATTTTAAAATGGTGTCCTTTTTTGAGGAAATACTATTTATAATACGTGGACAGTTTTCACGACATTGTATTTATATTTCGTAAAAAACCTGAACAAATGTGACGGACGTTCTAACTGCAGTTAATGGTTAACTACGCTGCCGATAGAAATAATATGCACAAAGATTTCTTTTGACTACAAATAAGAATATAATTATAAATTACTAAGGGAAATCCCTGCTTTCTCCGCACGCCAACCCCGTTGGAACCTTCTATACACTCAAACATGTTATGTTTGCTTTATAATAAACCCAGGCGATGATAACCACCTAGTTTTTTCGCCTTTAAGAACCAAAAAAAAATAATTCTTTATAATAAAGGTGTATGACTAATAATAACCCCAAAGCTAAGATGGTAAATAATGTTAACTGTTAAAATTATTTCCTAAATTTCATAGCAGCAGTTATATATAATAAAGTTTAAAAGAACCAGCAAGGCTCAGGTCTACACTTTAATAAAAACCTACCCTAAAAGTTAGACATACAAATAATTGCTTCAATGTTTGAAATCAGGAGTTAGTGTAAATTAAAGCAAACAGCTATTTTATCTTTTATTTTATTCAATGGGTTTCTATGTTAATGAATGTAAATATATGTTGGTTCATCAGTCTAGGACTAACCTAAGAATCTTTCCTACTAAATTTATAAATATTTAAATAAAAAATGTTTTTAGCAAAATGAATAATTATAGCCTATGTTACTCAGGGATAGTGAAGCTTTATATTAGTAAAACTATTTTTTTATTCGGTTGAGTAGTTCCAAAGATTACCCCCCACATACAAACAAACAAACCAATTTTACCTCTTTATAAATATTAGTGTAGAAATATATCTATTTAAACCAGGGCTCTATAACAAGGGCTATACCGTTTCTTTGATCTAGACACTATGCCACCAGTCCCACTCGGAAGTCACTGCGATGATAACTACTAAGACTACAGCAGCGGACTCCTTGTGCGAGTTGTCGTTTACTCGCCTTTGTAGAGATCAATGTTGGAAAAGGAAAATCGCAATTGCGTATAAAAAAAGAGTTTAATATTTAATTAAAAGAATTACTTTATAATAATGCTGCCTTTTATTTAATTTGTTCATTAATCGTAAATCGCAAGTTAAAAATAGCCATTTATAAATTATAAAGTAATTCTTTTAATAAATATTAAATTCATTTTCTTTTTCCAACATTGATCTCTAATTTAATTTCTTTAAATGTGCGTAACAATTACTTATTTTTAAACGTTATCGGCCAACTTAAATTTTTGTGTCCACTTGAATAATATCAAATTTGAATTATAAATTATAATTAGGTTTATGTTAAAATAAAATGCTTACTTTTTCTAGCTGGCATAATTACCTGGGGACAAGTGATTTACTATATTAGAATGTAAATATTCCAGTATCAAACAACAGTACACCGGGAGGGGCGACACGTCACCGCCTCGCGCTCATTTGAAAACGATTTCATCATGATGTAATCATTTTATCACAAAACGGTGAATTGAAAAGTTTAGGTCAACTCATTGGCTACAGCTTTCCCGCTGGAAGTTTGTTTGTAACCCAAAAATAAAAAATTCCTAACTTAGTAACTTTTCCACGTCAGTCAATGATAATTCTCAAATATTTCAATTATTAAAATTTGAAATACCTGTTAAAATACAAGTTTTTTATACTGTTAGAATCCGTACTTTATGTAGATTAAGAATATCTAAGTTTTATTTTACTGAAGCTTTTCCATCGAGTTACAACAGCGAGTTAACGACAGCGCGCACAATACTGAAATATTCCCAGCTGCTGTAGAGTCAGCGTGGTGACGTCATAGGCGATCGATACTGGGTCACCGTAAATGAGCAAAATGGTATAGCCCTTGTTATAGAGCCCTGATTTCCACTAGATTGTTGTTTGTTGTGCCTTCTTCGAAAACCTTACCCATCGATAAACTTACTACTAAATATAAGTTCCAATATTATTACTAGGGGTTAGCCAATAATAGCTTGGCTCGCCAACCCCCAGCGGCGACTCTTGGAGAAGCCAATGCAAACAGATTATCGTATACTCTGATATTTTCATATAAATTACGATTTACTAGGTTAGAGGCACTTGGATCTAAGTAGGGTGTTGGGGGTAGCAATAACCCACAAATAATGTGAGGCAGAGAACGAAATAAACAAACATCATCCCCAATTATTCGAATAACTGATGTAATTTCACCATTAATATTTAAATAACAAATAATCAACATTTCAAACAAATTTTGATATTGAAAAATAAGGAAACAATAAAATATGTAAGGCCAGATGTTTGACCTACAATAGACTACAGTAAGCCATGTTAGTTTTTTTTTTTTTTTTTTTTTTTTGCTTTTAACTAATCATTACCTGACACTTTGTAATGTCAACATGAACATAAGTGTTTTAAGGCAAACATTAAACATAAGTGTTTTGAGGCAAACATCAACATAAGTGTTTTAAGGCAAACATGAACGAATTGTAAATGAGTGAGACGTCAATATTTCAAAGAGATGAAAGATACTCAAAACTGAAATACTCTACATTTTACTATCTCACTATACTATAATATAGAGAAAGTATAGTGATCGCTAAAAAATCGATGTTGAGAGTTTTTTGTGGAAATATAGGTTTTGGGACCCCTGAGTCCAAAAAAGTGTTTTTTACAAAATGTCTGTCTGTACGTATACAAAGCTAGAGAGGAAACTATACGATCGATTTCGAATAAATTTGCACCAAACATGTCAATTAGTCCTGTATAGATGCATGAAAAAAAAGTTTTTGAAATACAACCCCCTTTTTGGCCAAAAAACCCCCAAAAAATCAGTTATTATTTTTTTATTAAAAAAAACGGCTATAACGATTTTGATCAAATTTGGCTTATTTGTAGCCCTTAATGTACCCTAAAATATACAAAAAAACAGTATCTGTCTAAAAATTCTCGTTTAGTTAATAATAATAATAATAATTGATTTTTGGGGGTTTTTTGGCTAAAAGTTGGTTGTTTTTCAAAAATGTTCAAATCTATTTTCCTATATCTGTACAGGCCTAATTGACATGTTAGGTGCAAATATGTTCGAAATCGATCGAATAGTTTTCTCTCTAGCTAATAACAACAATATTTATTAGTTACTCTCCTACTTTAATGTATCCCTTACAACTTATCTCATACAGTTATGAAATCACAGTGAATCTGTTTAATAATTTAAATATGTTTGTGAGAAAGTATGTACCAGTTTCTGGTACCGTTTATTTGTTTTTTTTATTTCATTCAATAAGAGGACTTGTGATTTTTTCTGATATTTTATGTAAGGTAATACACTACATTCTACTTATTTCAATGTTAAAATTAAGTATGTTTCTAAATTTTTAATATTTGTTTTATTTTCACTCAATCTTCACGGTATTACCCCTTTATACTGCACGGTTTTACCCCAGCCCTAGGAGCAATTCCGTGCAATGTAACATTTTTATAAATAGGTTTAACGACTTAAATCGGTTAGATATTTAAAATTTGGAGCCAAGAATGTGTACAAAATAATATTTTTCACAACATGAGATGATTTCCTGCTTTACTTGAGTTTCCAAATTAAATATAAAAAATAAAAAACGCTTAAGTGCACGGTATTACCCCGCTCTTCCCTACTTACATACACTCTACAATATCAATTTTATTTCAGCACGCCATGTTTTTTCTTTTATGCAAGTTTTCTAAACATCTACATTTTATCAAATTGTATGCATGGTGGACAGAAGCCTTTAATAATGTTTGTGTACATCAGCAAAAGTGAAACATAAATGTGTATTAATTAATGGTAAAGCCTGGCTCTACTTTCTTGTACATAATGTCAGAAGAGTGGCGCAGTGGTTAAATGCACTCGTTCAACTTGTTGCAGTATGTACGTATTTTAAAGCGTAAATTCCATCGTCCATTTATTTACCCTATACGTTCCTTCATTAGTCTAACCGGTATAAAATAAAGACGTAACGAAAACCCTATCTAGAGGGTAAAGCATTAACTCCTCCCCAATTTGTTAGTAATGGAGTTCACAATTTGTAACCGTGGAGACGTTAACACCGTTATCTTCCTACTGAGTACAACCTGTTTGGAATATTAATTCTCCCGCTTGAATGCGTCCTAAAGGATTGCAGCCTGTGATAAACCTAAATAACTCACTAAATTTATATAAGTTTCTACTTTGAGAAAGGGATGTAATACATTTTCGTTTAATATAATCTATTTGTTAATTAAATTTTTGGAACTTGATTTGAGGCAATTGTTGTATAAAACGTACAATTATTATACATATTCCTTCTGTGGAAAACAGAAAGTGGTAATAACTGTTGAGGCCGAAAAATATTAGAATAAACATAATATCTAGCATTATTTATAGACTTTAATGATGTTGTAATCACAAGTATACAAGTTATTTTTGTAAAATAATTTAATTAGCTGGCAAATCAGAAAAGCGCTCAATTGTCTCCATCCTTGAGAAAACCAAGCCAATATATCCTAACTGAAAATGTTTAAAATGAAATACATTTTTATATGTAAAAATTTGTGTTTAGAATAAATTGTATACATGATACATTTATATCACACATATTTTTTATAAATAAATAATATTCTATATTTAAAAATTTTAATTGTATTATTTTAACACAATTAAAATAGTAGTAATTTGACCTATCTACAATCGGGTATGGTTGTAATTAAATTAATTAATAACATTTTAATATTATAGACGTAATTTTCAAGCACAATATCAAGTTTATTATTTAAAATGCAATCTGTTTCAAAAATACATTTTAATTTTAAAGTATTGAATTTATTCGTGTATTATTTATAAATTTACAGTGATTATAGTAAAATATTATTTTTAAGTGAAAGACAAAAAATATACATTATTTAAAAAATTATTTATTGTTATATTTAAAAATAAATATTGGTTTACAATTTATGGAAAACTTGCAAAACACTAATTTTGTGGAAATTTTTACTGAGTTTAAGGGCAGTAACGAACTCCTTGGGTCAAATAAAAAAAAAAACTCAGAAGTAAATCCTTAGACCGTTTTTGAGAAAATATTTACAAACATGCAATTTTGGGAAAACTGGCAGTAAACGAACTTTTTGAATTTTCACTAAGTTCAACGTAGGTTACTCCATGAATAATAAAAACCATTGTTTACCAAATTTCGAGGAAATACTGTCGACCATTTTAAATAAATTACTTATAAATACAGTTTCCTGAAAAATCGTAGAAAACGACTTATTTGTATAAGTCTTATCCATGCATACCAAATCTAGAAGAAATCCTTAAATCCGTTTACAAGAAAATATTTACAAAGATATACTTTCCTTAAAACTGGCCGAAAGTCAATTTTGTACAGATATATGTTTGAAAAATTATTTACCTAGATTATACAATATCAATCCTTTGATACAAAACTCCTTCATTGAACTGCAATCACCTTTTCACTTCATATCCCAGTATCTAGGGTGATTTCAGCTTACATTAATTGCGGCGAAAAGATTTTTTTCTAGGATCGTTGGTACGGACTCATAGACATCGAAAAAGAGCTAAAACCCGATTGTGTGAATTTAAGGTTTTTCCCAATTTTGCAAGTAGTTGACAAAATTTCAAAATTTGCCCACTTTAGAAAAATCTGTGCTTTTTGCTCTACAGCTTTTAGGGAGGGGGGTATTGATAAAATTTTATTTTGGAAAGTTACAGCACACTTAAAATGGGTAAAACACAGTTTTTTACAAAGTTGGAAAAATTTGCTGTTTTTTGGATCCCCATAAAAATCGAACTACTTGACCAATTTTACACTTTGTTTTTTTTTCTCTTTAATTTATTAAAGTACTGTTGTTTACAAAATATGCACCGTTTTCGAGTGATAAGAGAAAAACTGCAAAAAGTCCGAATATTTCGAGGTTTTTTGCCCCCAAAAGTTGTCCCCCCCCCC
>JAGFPH010005442.1:3000-13580 GCA_018207615.1 Philaenus spumarius | reverse complement strand
CCCCCCCCCCCACTTTCGAGGTCGCAAAATTAGATTTGGAATACCCAAACCATACCAAATGATCCTAGAAAAAAAAATCTTTTGCCGCCATTAATGTAAGCTGAACCACTTTTTGGATCCTCTATATAATGGGCTATAAACTGTGCATTAATTAAATCATTTTAATATAATTTTAAATTCTAATTTATTACAATCAATAATTATTTTAATTTCTGTTACAAGCACTCTACAGCGTGTTTAAACTTTTACTATGTAGACTTTTACCCCAATCCAACATTAATTGGTCTGAAATTATTTTAATTTAATTTTAATTGTAACAGTGTTTATAGTTCTCCTCACACTCCATACTGACTGATGGTTTTCAAAATCCCTAATTCTTTTTAACGGTTATCTTTTGCCAAATTAGCTGATTATTATTATAAATTTAATTTACTCGTAGTAAGTCTTACATGAGCAGTTAGTTTAGCGATTAGTTGGTTTGATGCTCTAATTGTACAATATTTCACTTACAATATTAAATCTTTACTATCAGTCTTGAAATAGATTTGTGCAAATATTTTTAATACGAGATAAGATATCCGCTCCGAAGTACTTTCAGAACATAAATAATATACTGATTGAATCCTAAACAAGTTTTAGATATGATTTACAGCTTCTAGTATGTTTAAGATGCTATAGACATATCTATGAAAGAACTTGATACCAACGATAAACGTACACATAATATTCAGAAGAATGTATTTTCCTTTCTGTTTTAAATAAAGCATGTTATCAATGTTACTAACTAGATAACTTTTAAAAGTCCATTTATTTTGATGAAAACAGAATGGTTTTATTTTACTGAGATAAGTTGTAAGGAATCAAATTTAACATCGTATTTCAATACTACTCCTTCATGAAACAAAAAACATCTGGTGTGCACATCACACAACTTTCCTTACCAAAATAGATGCTGTATCAATTACCAAATTTTTCGAGCGAGAGATTGATGATACCATTTTCGAGTTAATAGGAGTATCCGTTTCGAAGAAAGCGGTACTAACTTCAAAACGGTTAATCCCACGGACCTGATTTTGGTCTCAATTGATTTCTCACCCCCAAAAATGTCAAGGTCGATACCAAACACGGCTAGTTTAAAAAAAGTCATTTTTGCCCCCAAAAAGGGCGTTTTTGGGGTCAATTTTTGAAAAAATGGAAAAAGTTGAGTGGGGTATCTTTTTTGACATTCTTTTAGACGCTGAATCGAATGAGACCATTTTCAAGTCGATAGGACCAGCCATTTCGGAGATACAAACAAAATAACTTGCGTTTTTGTAATAACTTTTTTCAACGAATTTTTAAGGGTATATAGCGTACATAGCGTGTTAAGGGGGTCTGAGTAGAGTATGTTAGCAAAGTTTAATCAAAATCGTTAGAGGGGTTTTGGAGTAAATACCAAAAATGTGCTAAAAACTGGTCCCACGGTAAGACACCACCTCCGATTTGCTTCAAATTTACATGGGTTTAATTGTTTACGTGTTTGAAGATATCCTGTAAATTTCAGTTCGATCCGTCCAGCCGTTTGCCCTGTGCACTCCGGACACACACACACACACACACACCCACACACACCCCGACACACAGACACACAGACAGACCAATTGCCAAAAATGCATTTTTTGGACTCAGGGGACCTTGAAACGTAAAGATATTATGAAAACTCGACATCGAATTTTTGGGTCGATCGCAATACTTACCTTACCTAGTATAGGGTAAGGAAAGTAATAGTTTCTGGAACATCCCGAGCACAAAAAATAATATTTAGCTGCACCACCAGATGGCCAATGTAAATATCTATCGAAAGAGTGTTCACATAAGTAATTTTCTTATTTTAGTTATTGTATTTTCCTTTACTCCAATTAAACTAATGACCATCTGAAGTTTGTGTGTAAGAATTTGGAGTTTGTATCGACAGTGAGTTTAGAAAATTCTTTTTTAGATTACGCCTTGCTGCTGCCCACATGATTTTGTTTTCTACTTATATGAATCAGAATATTAACCTTTTGAGCTCCATAGGCGAACTCAGTCAGACATCGCTAATTTGCCATTGCGCTCCCTGGTTTATTCCGAACTAAATGATTTATAATAAGTTATATTTTTACAGTTTACTATTTATAGTAGTTTTTTTGGCGAATTTACAAAGATACTTCTTCAAACAGTAATATTTTTATTGGATCTGGTGGAGCAGCCAAGTGTCAAATAAATAGAGTGCAAAAGGTTAAAATAGATGCAGACCTTATCGTACACTTTGCAGTTCTTATACTTCGCTATCAGCAACAATGCAAAACCGTAATTATGAATATATTGTATGCTGGGAGTTATCTCTTGCAGAGGTGACAAGGTCTGGTATGATAAGTATTGTAATATTGTAGATGTATTTTTGACTGATTAGCTTTCTTATGAACTGTTAATTTACTAACGATAAATACTGCTTTCAGTAGATATTCTTCATACGATTAAAAATCAAAAGAAGGATCTTTGCTAAACAGCAAGATTGTTTGTTAAAGGTATACCAATACTAAATAATACTGTCCTGGCCTGAGCTAGCGGTGGGTCTGCAGAGAAAATCTGCCGCCTTTACACAAATTCTTTAGCTGAAGAGACGAATTAAAGTAGAAAATGTTGATTTTAAAAATGTGAAGTTAGCCTCTAATTTTGTTCGCAAAGACGTTTGCCGAAAGGCACGTTTAGTCAAGTTACTCAAAGAACGGATCCCAAACGGGTAACCGATCCCTTTTGAGTAAAGGATCCCACTCAGGTAACCGGCCTCTTTGTGACAAAGACGGTTTGTATCAACGAACGTATGTCGAAACATTTAAATGTAAGCCCTACTTTAATGCAACTTGTAATTAAGGCTGACTAGTCCTGTTAGGCTGTTGTAGTGCTGGTTTGAATTATCATGTTACGTACGCAAGCAATTCTCTGTAGACTGCTCAGCTTGTTGCCGGCAGAAATTTGCCAAGATTTGTCTATTACTCAGAAGTAGGTCTACTTATATACTTACTAAGTACCCTCAGATATCATACTTACTAATTAAATCCTAAACAATTTTTAGATTTGATTTACGTTAGTCCTATTTGTACCTAAGAAGAGTAACAAACCTAAGTAAGTGTAGTATGTATTACTTAATATCCTGTACGCATTCAGTACGTTCATGTCCACATTGCTAGAAGTAGTAATCCTCTCAAGCCGGAGCCACTTGTTATTTACCTATCCAGAATCAAGTAAATAGCCTGAGTTTTCTTGTTCCTAAGTTACTAGAAAGCTTTTTTATTTCCTGTTACACTCAGAATGTTACTCGCTATACACGTAACCGTTATAAACTTATAAATTTAAACCATTATGAATTTATATAACCAAATTATTAAAATATTACCACGAAAACACATAACAAAATTCTAGTTGAATGTAATTGCTTTAAGTAAATTCAAGGAAAAATATTTCTATGTTTTTTTTCCATTTTATAACAGTTTAAAATATAAAAAATGTTTTGAATTTTACTTACCTCTCCTCAGGCTCGATTATAATATTAACGTGGCAATTATTTTAGAAAAGCTCGTTTTGAATGATTTATACATTTTAAATTTAAGCAGTAAAAATCACTATCGACTCGACAGTCACGTGTAGGTTTCGAAGTTCACATTTACTCTCAAACGCTAAGCATTAAGCAAATCTACTCGCTTCTTGCGCTTATAGTAAGAGTGTTCTAAAAAAAAAAATTCACACAAAATATTTCACTAATATTTAGCAGATTTATTAAAATTTTGAACTGGTTTGGTATTGTATCTATTAAGAAAGTAAAATATTTTTTTTCTGCGACTTATTTCGATCAAGCGTTGCAGAAAAGCTCTTTCGTATGATGAACTTTTTATACTTTCGTTTTAAAATTGACGTCTTGAAATAAACACTACTGTATTATACAATCAAATTTTAATCTCAAGGATTTTTAAAACAAAATATGCTAAGACAAGTTTTATGTTAGCTCATGACTGTAAGAAATATAATTTTGCCATTATAAATTTATATAGTTGTGGTTTTAATATGATACTAGAGTGACACAACTATTGGAATCAATATATACAATAAAAGATTGACTTAGGTTATTCAACTTAATAGGTACACAAAAGCAGTACTTTTCAGGACACAATAGTTAATTAAAAGATATAAATCGTCTTGAAAAGTTGCTAGGATTTGTTCTCAATACAACCACATTTCATTGCCATGTTGAGAGAAGAAAGGAAAGAGACGTTTGTATAACTGGCAGACTATTGTGGAAAATAATATTTACAAACTTAAGATTACAGGGTTAGAGAGGGATAAAAAATGTAACTTGGGTCGTGCAACAAAGAAATAAAATACAGTCTATAAAGTCGTTGGGAAACGTTAGTCATCCCTTATAGCACATTTTTTTAATTCCATTTTCATTGTGGCATTTGATTATAAACATAACTAGTAATCCCCCGTGAAAAATCACAGGCTGATTAATAATTGTATACACATCAGAAATACATCATTTAAAAACTAACTATTATAAAACAACATTAAGGGATATTTATCTAGGCCTGCATAACTTTGCTGACGTGAATTTTCAACTCTGTAAATGTGTACAATAATAAGAGTTATAAAACTGTAAGCCTACTTGTTAAACATTTTTATTTACATAGTCTATGTTATTATATATTTAAAGAAAGATAAAGGTACTATCTTTTAATTGCTTTTCATTTCATATTGATAGATCAAATGATTTAGAAGTTATTAATAATTATTATAGTAAAGAAATTAATAATTATTGATATGTTTATATGTTATACGAAGATGTGCGAATGTTTCCGAAGCTAAACGAATATATCTCTTCTTTAAATTTGTATAAACAAATATATTGATGATAAAAGGTTGTATTTATATACATTTTATACCCACTAAGCAAATATTATAACTTATGTTATAGCAAACATTAGTTATATAACTCATATTTAAAAAAATCAACTTTACAAGAAATTATAACGATTGAAGTTGTAAACATAACCCCAAACAATAATCTACACTGGATTTGTGTAAGTGTTACAGATGAGGGTGAAATCAGCTGTTTAGATGTATGAATATTTCCGAAGGTAAACAAATAGGTATCTTTTCTTTAAATTTGTATAAAAAAATAAATTGATGATAAAAGGTTGTATTTATATTCATTTTGTAACCTAAAACCAAACGTATTATAGCCTACATTAGTTATTTAACTCATGTTTTAAGAAAATCAACTTCACAAGACTTATATTGACTGAAGTAAAGTTGTTAACATAATCCCCAAGTATAATCTTTGCTCGGTTTTTTTTAGTATTACAGATGATTGGTGAAATCACCTGTTTTATAATAATGTTACTCATGTACAAACGTACACTTGCTTTTATAGGAGTTGATAAATAAGGTCATACAAAAAATTATGAGCTTATTTTTTTAACTTTTCTCTGCTATTTAGTACTCTTTCCTTTAATTTTAAAACTATAACGTATGTAATCCACACGACTGTAAGCATACCAATCTGAAATTTAGTCAAACTCTATCTATGTACAATGGAAAGTTATACGTATTGGATAAATTAATTGTAATTGAAAGTAAAAAATTGATAAAGAATTTATCATTATTGATAATGTAATTAATGCAGTTTTATTAAATACTTGTTTATTTTCGAATTAATCTATTCCATGTTGTAGGTACTCTTGCAATAACAATGATAAAAATCTGCAAAGTATAATTGTATCTAAGTACAATATAAAAGTGCATGTATTGTATAAATGAATAGTAATTGAAAGTATAAAGTTGTTACAGAATTAAGCATTATTCATAATTAATATAGTTATATTAAATACTTGTTTATGTCCGTATTAATCTATACATATTGTACTTTTGCAATAACAATAATAAAAATTTACAAAGTAAAATTGTATCTATGTACAATAGAAAGGTGTATGTATTGAATAAATTAATTGTAATTTAAATTACAAATTTGATACAGCATTTAGCATTATTCATAATGTAATTAATGTAGTTTTACTAAAACCTATTTATTTCCGTAATCTATACATATTGTACTATTACAACAACAATGGTAAAAAATTGCAAAGTAAAATTATTGTATCTGTGACAATAATATAGGATAAATTAATTGTAATTGAAAGTACAAAGTTGATAAAGAATTGATCATTATTCATAATGTAGTTAATGTTTTTATTAAATACTTTTTTATTTCCGTATTAATCTACACAAATTATACTCTTACAATAACAATGGTAACAAATTTTAAAGTAAAATTTTATCTATATATACAATAGAAAAAAAGGTATACGTATTGGATAGATAAATTATTGTAATTGAAAGTTCAATAATTGATAAAGAATTAATCATCATAATGTAATTGATGTTGTATTTTTAAATAACCGTTTATTTCCGTATGAATTTATATGTATTGTAATAAATATTGAATACAAATTGTAAAAAAGTATTGGATAAATGAATCGTAATCGCTAGTACAACATTAATACAGAATTGTGAATTATTATTAATAACATATATAAATAATACGGAGGCATACACGTATTCAAAGTAACTAAATCAATTTGATTACAAACAATGCACAATTATGTATTGCATCTTTCATTGTACATAGATACAAATTTACTGTCCTTATTTATGCCTCTCAGCTTGCTATTAATTGTATTTTATTTAAAATGTTGGTTCCAATACTTTAAAATAAAAAGGTATAAATATATATTTTTTCAAACAAACACGTCAGAAGCGGAAGTACACACATTTAAACGGGATTGTTAACGAACGTTCTTTTTTTTAATTTAAATCTTACAGTTGGAAAACCTTAAGTTTTATTAAAATCGGCAGTATTGAAAATAATGTAATTAATTAAAAACAGAATCCTTTTCATTTGTCTACAGACACCATGTGGTATCACTCCTCAACAAATGCTTACAAAACAAGAGGTTGCTACTTTCGTCTTTGAAAAGGGTATTTGCTCTCTCAATTTGTATTATTAGTTTTTTTTATTTTTTATTTTCACTGTGATCCATTATGTTTTATATAAATTAAATAGTAAGGTCTTTCAATGAAATACCTCTAAATATATGCCTAGTTCGTTTCAGTTGCGTATTTAATTAATTTTTCATAATCATGCACGGTGCTTTTGAAAGCATATTCGTGAATGAGATTATGATGTGGCACAAAATAAAGTACGTTTCCATTATCCCACCATTGGTTATATTAGCAGGAAATGGAATAATTAGATTGTACAGTAAATTGGCTCCACTACCCCAATTATACAACAAAGGCAATTACATCCAATGAGAGCAAAGTCCGGAAAGTGTGGTTCGGGACCAAGTAACCGGATTATAATGACATCACATTTTGTTTCACTGAGTTTCTTCTTTTCGGAAAGTAATCTGGTGTTCGTTGTTAAAGATATGCTGTAGTTCTTTCTAGGTTTTCTTACTCTCTTCCCAATTATTAACTAAAATACAGACACTAAACAAAAATCACTACCTACATTAATTATTATAAGTTTATTTGCCTAAACTGTTTGAGATTTCTCTAGTACGTACAATATTTCGTTTTTGATTAGACTGAATGAATGAAGGCCTATCTGACCTTGTACGGCGATTACTTGAACCAAATCATTTTCCGGATGGCCGGAATGAAAACCATTGAGGCCCGGCCTTGAAGCATAACTTCTGTGGAGATTCTCGTCGGTCGAGACGCCTGTTTTCACCTTCCAATGCCTGTTTACGATTCTCTCATGTTTGTTCGATGCATGCGGTTATCTTGTTTACCAATAAAAGGTGTAACTATTATAAATAATTCGACCACGCAGCTAAACCACTGACGTGAGTTAAGCGAATTTCCAAAATTAAATTTATATATGTTTTTGGGTTTTAAACTATTTGTAAAATTGATCAACTGACGTAGCTGCTGCCAGCATGTACCAAATATATTGCCATCGGTCACCAACGTAAGAGCCGTGGATTTAATTCTGGTATTTTTACGGTATTTTACGCTTTGATTGTTTTTGGGGGAACCAGATGGGCCACGGTAACTAGAACTAAGACGGTAGCACTCACGAGGTGGATGCGCAGTGGATTGCTGTACAGATGACGTCACGCGGACCGAACCGCCCTGCAATAGACACAGAGCTCTAGTGTAGTTAGCCATTTGTAGTGCGTTTTGTCACCTCACGGTTGTGTTTATAGTGTTCGGAATGTGTTTGTAGTGTTTTTACTGAATTTTATTGATAGACTAAGTATTCATATCGCTTTAAAATGCCATGTTTTGCCGTTGCCGGTTGTACAAACCATTCAGATAATGCGAAGAAACTGAAATTTATTGTCATTTCAAGTTTTTCCAAAAAAACTAAGATCTTCATAAACAATGGCAGCATTTTTGCAAACGAAAAGATCAGTTCAACACTAAAACAGCCCGAATTTGTTCGGAACATTTCTTGAAAAGCAATTACGAAAGCGATTTGAAATCGGAATTATTAGGCCTACCACCCAGACGTAAATTAAAAGAATACTGTATACCGACACAAAAAATACCAACAGTTTCAATTTCAACCGACACTTTGGGGTCTATTGAAAGAAAAATTAAGGAAAGTCTATATATATTAGGAAAGTCTTTGGGGTCTATATAATCAAAGGAAAGTTCAGTGAAGTGGACAATTTTGATATTGCAACATATGTTAGAACTCGATCCTTTATAAGAATGAAAGAACTGAACAAGAAGAAAGAACTTAAAGAGCAATGAAGAAAGATGAAACATCTGACACTGCACGAAAAAAATCAAAGAAGATGAACAAAATAAAGAATTAATGTAACGATTTAGGTCAAACATAAGGTACTACTGTTTAATAATTTTTAGTGTGGTAACATTTCTAAATGATTAACTTAAATATATATTATGTTGTCTTGTAAGGATTCCTTTTAAAAATCTTTTCAATATGTATTTAAATTGGTTTATACAACTGTTTTGACATTTGTGTTTTATTTTTTTATAATGTATGTAGAAGATTTTTTTCATTAATGAAGTACTACATATGAAAAATCATTCTCATTTAACGTAATTAATTATTATTTAACCCCTGAACCTTTTTAAAATACAGTTTTGTTAGGAATTTTCACTAAGAAGACAATAATTTGAGTTCGATTGTACTTGTAAAACCGTTTAAAGATATTACAATCGATTATTATACTGTAAGCAGTTCTTCAGTAGTAAACTAACTTAGCCTACAAAACATAGTAAACTAAATAAATTCAAAACAAATTGCTTGACATGTAAGTCAGTGTTATTGAGAATGATAATAGTCTAAGTACTGTAATACGAATTGCCAACCATAAGCTTGATAAAATCGCTTCCTATTTGGATTATAATAGAGTAGAGCAGCTACATAGTGGACCGCGAGGCCGGCTTGGTGCAGATGACGTCACGGCATCACAGCCAGATGCGCGTGAGCCCTACCGTCTTAGTTCTACTTACCGTGAGATGGGCTATAAAGTCGCGTAAAAAACAAAATGTGCAGAATTATTTCATACGTCTATTTTTTAAAAGAAAACTTCAAAAAGGTTTTCTAGTTCGAAAAATCTTAATTTTTTTTACTTCCGGTGAAAAATTTTGACTATTTCCGGTAAATTTTTTTTTTTAACGAAATCGTCCAAGCCACTTAGAAACCAACCTGTGTACCTTATTTGGACCAAATCGGACATAAAATGCGCCCGTTAGAGAGCGCACACTTATATACATGATACTTTCGGTCAAAAATTTGGTCTTCTTCCGGTCAATTTTTTTGACTAACGAACTCGTCCAAGCGACTTAGAAAACCAACCTGTGTACCAAATTTGGACCAAATCGGACATAAAATGCGCCCGTTAGAGTGCGCACACTTATATACATGATACTTCCGGTCAAAAATTTGGTCTTCTTCCGATCAATTTTTTTGACTAACGAACTCGTCCAAGCGACTTAGAAAACCAACGTGTGTACCAAATTTGGACCAAATCGGATGTAAAATGCGTCCGTTAGAGTGCGCACACTTATACATAAAGTTACTTCCGGTCAAAAATTTGGTCTTCTTCTGGTCAATGTTTTTGGCTAACTTACCAGTTCAAGCGACTCGGAAAACCAACGTGTGTACCAAATTTGAACCAAATCGGAAATAAAATGCGTCCGTTAGAGTGCGCACACTTATACATAAAGTTACTTCCGGTCAAAAATTTGGTCTTCTTCTGGTCAATGTTTTTGGCTAACTTACCAGTTCAAGCGACTCGGAAAACCAACGTGTGTACCAAATTTGGACCAAATCGGATGTAAAATGCGTCCGTTAGAGTGCGCACACTTATACATAAAGTTACTTCCGGTCAAAAATTTGGTCTTCTTCTGGTCAATGTTTTTGGCTAACTTACCAGTTCAAGCGACTCGGAAAACCAACGTGTGTACCAAATTTGGACCAAATCGGAAATAAAATGCGTCCGTTAGAGTGCGCACACTTATAC
>JAGFPH010005441.1:55148-91546 GCA_018207615.1 Philaenus spumarius | reverse complement strand
TCTAATTTCTAATAGGCTTGGCAGACAGTCTAATTTTATAATCAATTTAATTTTAATTTATTTGAATTCAATTTATTTACATTTAACTTTAGGGAATATCGAATTTACATTTATTTAATTTATGATTTGAATTTAATTTGAAACTAACCTATCTCAACCAGTACTTTAAATATTTTTATTGAATTTACTCAGGCAATTAATTAAAATGGGGGACAACGTATTCTCGTTTACACAGACCTTAATTCAGCGTTTTTCACCTCCGGTTTTCCGTGATGGATGCCGCTATGTTGATGGGCTGGTGTTGTAGCTGCTAGGATGCTGTGTCTGGTAGCCTGGATTTTCTGATTTAAAGTTGTTGGGTTGTTATGATGGCTACAGATGTACTTGAAGAGCAGATCTGGTAGAATCTAGTAGAGTTACAGTTGATCCTATTTCTTCCTTGGTTCGTGAGAAGTGAAGTTCCGTTTAGAAGATCATGTCCTGAAGGATTGCCTATGTCGTCTCAGTATCGCCAAATAGAGTTATTTTTGCATTAACTCATTTGGATAGGCCGTAGAATTACTCCTGAAGAACTACTTCTGACTTGTAGTTTATATTTAAAAGTTATTTAAGTTTAACGAAGAAAAAATATTTGCTGCAGAGTGACGTGAAGTCTACATTCGTAACAATTTGAATCTAGAGTGAGTCTTAGAGCGAGTCCGAGAGAGTCAGCGATTCCGAGAGAGTAAGCCCGTGGATTTTTCGCGTTCAATCCTTTATACACTTCGTGACGTCATTTCTTACATGCCCTTTCCCTCATTTTTTCATTAAGCCAATTTTTCTTTTGTATAAACTTTTTTGGTCTTGAAATGTGTCTAAATTCGCCCTGGTTAATTTTATATAATTTTCTTCTTTTCTTTTCCTTCCATTTTCCTGGAAAACCCCAATTTCCCTGGTTAATTTGGTTGTTAGTTGACGCCCCTTTCTGTAACCACTGCTTCATCCCTTCCACTTTGACCATTGAACATTACATGTTTTTCATTTTCCGCTGTATCTTTTTTCCTTTTCATTTTTCCTTAATTTTCCCTTTTCACATTTTCCAGATTGTTTTTGGCTATCCGTACGTTTTTGAATCGTGTCTGTACTGTGATTTTTACGCGTGCGCGGCACGTTTACACTTTTCCGCGACTTCCGCGACTGTCTTTCGCGTTCAATGTCTTTTTTGTTTGTTTACGCCGATTGTCTTTAACACCTGTACAGTTCTAACACTTTTCACCATTTTTACTTATTTTTTCTCTTCTGGGACTTAGCCTACAATCGCAAAAAAGTTCTTTGGGGGTTTTTTATTTACTACGCGAAAAATATTTAAGTTACTGGTTTCCTAACAATACAATGTTAATCTACCCCTAAATCTCTTTACTTTATTATTTTTCAAAAATTCAACTTTTATTACTTTAAAAGGCGTGAAAACTCTCACCATTTTATCTTAATTTAATTTTACTTTTTGTTCCCTTTTTTACACAGAACTATTCATTCTTTAATAACTCTTGTGAGTGAAAACCTTTGATTTTAATTATTTCTCCCTTTTTAGGGTGTGTGAAATTTGACACTTAAGCTAACTTTTTTATTTTCAATAATTCGACTTTTTCTTATATAACCTTTTATTTTCGTCTACTTATGTAGATTCCAAAAATGTCTGACTTTTTCAGTTTCGAGTTAAATTGAACTTTTCCCTTAACTTTAACCCCTGTTTACTTTGGTAGTGTTACCTTTTACGATTTGAAATTCACACGGCCGTAACTCACGCGTTTAGCGCTACGTATTAAACCATGAAAACCACAAATGCATAAAATTCCTGGATTCCTTTATTCCCCCAAAACTCAGCTACTTTCAGGCTAAGTCAGATTTCCTTTCTTGACGTGTACTAGATCAAGGTTCATCTTGGGAGATAAGCCTTGCTCTGATTTAACTTGTATTTTAGACTAACAATTTACACTCACCGAAGTCCGGCCTTGAAAACATCGAATTTTATAATTTAATATAAAAACCGATTTTTCCGCCTTACAACGGCTAATATCCGTTGTAGTATATAAACTTAATTTTGGAAATTTGTTCAACTCACGTCAGCGGTCCAGCTGCGTGGTCGAATTATTTATTTATTGGCCACAATACACCACATACAGGACAAATATGCAATGCCAGATGACATGTCAATACAATACAAAATATTATAACACACATAACTTTAATATTAAACGTAAAACATTTAACACTACAATACCAAAGCTTAAAATGAAATACTAAACATTTTTTCTAAACAGAAACTACAGCTCCAAAAGTGCCACAGGCAATCCGATCATTTCTGCAGCGTAATCTCCCCAACTGAATAAAAACAGTTTTCCAACAGATATGATGTTAACATCGTTTTAAATTTATTTAAATTTTCAATTTGCTTGAAATAACTGGTGATTTTATTTCAATACATCTATAGGTAGGTGCTTTCTCAAACATTGTGGTCTTATGTAAAGGATGATTGAACAAATGTTTACATCTTGACGAGTATCCACGTTCGGTTTATATTTTTCAAATTTAGAATAGTTTGCCTTAACAAAACACAATACATTCAACATACAGGGCGGAGAAAAAGTCCCTTGCTGGTTTAATATTTCGTATGTAAACAAAATTTGTAGGTAGATGTGATTGAGGAACCTACTCTATGTAAAAATGCTATTTTATTAAGATTAAAAAAAAAAAATCCGTCATCTTGGATCCGCCATTTTGAATCTAACTTTGTTTTTTTTTAAATGGGAAATTATACATTATTTCGATGTAGAATTTCAAGAGAAAACCAACGGTGAAATTTGCGCATCCATATCTTTAATTGATTACAAATGGAAGCCAAAAACAACGAAATATTGTTTTCCTATTTTACTATACTATTTTGTTTTAAATATTGATTATTATTCTTTTTGTATTTCGAATTAAATAAGCTTTCAAACGATAATCCACAAAACAATATTTTGGAAGTATTTAAAATTTTTTAGTTACAGCCATTTTGATTTTTTCAAAATTGATTTCGAGTGGTTCAACCAAATATCTATCGTTGATGGATGTGCAAATTTAACCGTTGGTTTTCTCTTGATATATACAAGGCAGGTGCAAAATTCCATACTTTTTAAAATGTTGCATACAATTTTAAATTAAAAATAATCCTAACAACTTTTTCTGTATTTGAAATATTCTTTTACTATTTATTGAATCTACCCAGAATATTAGGCTGTCTCATAAGAGAGCCGAGAAGTTAATATGCGTTAATCTTTGCTTTTGTACCTCGAAGCACAAGGTATTTCTGTGATGACGGGTGGTGATCATATGGATCGAAATGTCGAAATAAAGAAAAACTTCCAATAAAAATATGTCATGAAACATATCTCGGAAGCGGCTTTATCGATTGAGTTGAAATTTAGCACGTTATTCGAAAATGTAATGACTTTGGTTTAGAAAAATAATCAACTAGTTCCAATTAACCGTTTAAAAATTATTACGCTAACTAGTAAGCACCCGTGAAAAATCACAGGCAGATTAACCGCTATTTAAAAACAACAGACTTTATCTAGGCCTACCTAATTGTGCTGACGGGGATTCATAACTAGGTAAATATGTGCCATTATTAGGACTATAAAATTGTAGGCCTATTTGTTAAAATTGTGTATTTATATATGTTACTAGCTGACCCGTACGGCGTTGCCCGTGATGGTTGGTATTTTCAGTCTTTTTAACGTAATTGTATTCTTTTTAAGTGTTCAGTCAGTGAGTGGTATTTGGCTCATATATATATAGATCTTAAATAATAAAAGCACTATTGTCATAATAATAAAAGATCTGAAATGATGATTTTAGTAACTTTGATCCCCCCAAACCCCTCCTAAAATTTCGGAAATTTTCATACCCTTTCTTAGTGAGCACCTATGGCCCTAGAGGAAGCTACATACCAAATTTCATTCCAATCCGTTCTGTAATTTTGGAGAAATCGTGATTTAGTAATTTTTACCTCCCAAGCCCCCCTAAAATTTCCAATTTTTAAAACTCTTTTTTATTGCACACTTATGTCCCTATAGGAAGCTACATACCAAATTTCATTCCAATCCGTTCGGTAGTTTTGAAGAAATCGTGATTTAATAACTTTGATCCCTCTACCACCCCCCTAAAATTTCGAATATTTTCAAACCCTTTCTTAGTGAGCACCTATGGCCCTAGAGGAAGCTACATACCAAATTTCATTTCAATCCGTTCGGTAGTTTTTGAGAAGTCGTGATGAGTGAGTGAGTTTTTATAACACATATTACAAAAAATCAACTTCACAAGACATTATAATAAATATTATTGATTGAAGTTGAAAACATAACCACAAAGTATAATATACACTGTTATTCTTGGTTTAAGTATTAGTCTACAGATGATGCAATCAATCATCTGTTATATTGTATGTTACTCACATACACTCGTTTTTATAGGAGTTGATCTTCACACTTTTCCTCTTCATCGTTCAAGCTTTAAGTTGCTTTTTCAGATCCTCTTCGTTCCCACCTGTATATCAACAACAATTACTTAGAAAATTCATTTAATAAAATAATAACTTGATTGTGTTTTTTTTCCAAACTTGACTAGCCATTCTACTAATTGCTTAACACTTTCTGGTAGACAGCACAGAAATAGTCGACTCAGGGCACAGTTTTTATTTTGTGTAATTAATTAAACTAAACGCAAGAGTATGACTCATTGACGCCCGCCGGGGACTCATCTAAACTAATTGTTCACTGTATTAACTAACGCGTCCCTTGACGGTGGATGAATAATAATAGGCTAAACTTCGGATATACTTTTCATTTTACTTGTACAACTTCTTCTAAATAATAATAATTCGACCACGCAGCTGAACCGCTGACGTGAGTTGAGCAAATTTCCAAAATTTATAGGCCTATGTTTTAGGGTTTCAACCAACAATTCGGGAAATAGGTCTATTCACGACGGTATGGGCTTCGCACGCCATTCCGAATATTGGGATTATCTTCAATACACAATGCATTGCGTGCTTCGCACGCCATTACGCACATTGGGATTATCTTCAATACACAACACATTGCGTGCTTCGCACGCCAACCCCCGTATTAGGAGTATCTTCAACACACAAAGCATTACGTGCTTCGTACGCCAACCCCCGTATTGGGAGTATCTTCAATACACAATGCAACCTCACGCTAACGAACTCGTCTGAGCGACGTAGACAACCAACATGTGTACCAAATTTGGACCAAATCGTACTTAAAATGCGGCCGCTAGAGTGCGAACACACACATATATATATATATGATTTTTAATGACACCCAAAACGTGTTCTGGGGACCATGATCGGTTTCCATTTGCTACTCCCGACCTTGAGTCTTACCATAAGTGCCACTGCAATAGCTCATTTTTCCTATGGAAATTCGCTAATAATAATAATAATATTTGTAAACTACATAAAAATGAAACCAACCAACTTATTTTTACCCTTGGCATTTATAATAACTAAATTTAAATTGCGTTAAACAGATTGCATTAAAATTCAATTGGTTTTTGAGTTGACCGTTTGAACAAACAATCTTTGATCAAGATCTGATAAACATTAACAACAATTTTAAATTTCAGAAATGTTGTCTGTTCATATATAACGATCGTAGCTAGCTACGAATTTCCAAAGGTAAGACGCGCTATTGTCTTAAGGTCGGGAGTGGTCAATGAGCACGATCTTGCTTCTCAGAACTCGTTTTGAGAAATCATTAAAAATTTTATGAATATGAGGAATTAACTGCCCATTTTAAGTGTGATTTGGTCTTGATTTGATATACACCGTTGGTTTTTTAAGTCGCTTGGACGAGTTCGTAAGTAAATAGTGCAACAAGAGGATGCAGCTATTCATCACCTTTCCCAAACAGTTGGTTGTTACCTTAATGCATACTAATTTAATTTTTTAAATTCACTCAACTCACGTCAGCTATTCTCATTACCATTGATGATCTTATGCGTACATCTTGGGGACTGAGGTTCATGGTTACTTTTATTTTTATTTAAGTTTTATTCTTTGCTGTTGATAGTTCTGTGTAGTCTAATTCTTTTCGGTCATTTTTTATTTTTTCATAGATTAAATCGTGTTTGTTTATGTGTTTGTTTTTTCTTTAGTATTCATTTTTGAGAGACTGTTAACATGTATGTATTTTCCAGAGGGCGACAGTTCAAGGGGCTTTGCAACTGAGCCCAAATAAAGGGGATTAAAAAATCGATTTCTCTCCATACTCCATTTCCTTATACTCCAGAAATATATTATTTCCGATCAAAAAACGTCCTTCTGGTTGTTGGATTTTTTTTGGCTAACGAACTCGTCCAAGCGACATAGACAACCAACAGGTTGCGACGGTAATTAGCCAGTCGCAAGGCGCTAATTAGACTTGCTAATTAGAACCACAAAACATTAAAAGTTAAGGAATTTAAATTTTAAAGACAGCATGAGAATCAGAAAATTAAAGCGTAAATACAAGAAAGAATAAGTTTTGATGATATATGAATAGTTTCAGAGTTATTAAAGAAATCAGTTAAACCTTTTATCAATTAGAAACATAACAGACAGAGGCGATGTGAATTGTACTAAGTTAAATCGACAAGATGGGACAAGAAAATTCCTGTCGAGAACAGCAAGAGTTTGTCAGCTTCTACTTGTTGCTAGGCAGATCTAAAACCATGTTAAAAATTGATAATTATAAATGTTGTATATTATTTTAGTTAATTAAACAGAAGGGGGGAAAAGACGAATAAAACAGTATAAAAAGTTATTTAATAGAGTAATTAATTTAGAAGTTATAGTACAAAAAGTAAGACCAAAAAATGAAAAATCGTTTGTGTCGAATAAATTCAAAAAACTAATTAGGCCTAATAGAGACCTAATAAGGCCTATAAAGGAATAGTCCAAAGTAATTTCAAAATAAAAATAACTTAGTAACAAAAAAGGGATTTAAAGTCACTCTTTTGCCTAAAAAGGCCTATAACTTCAAAAATAAAGTTAAATTCAAAAAATGGAAAAGGGGGAAAAATCGACAGACTAACAAAAGGTAATTATGCAAGGGTTAGACAAAAAATCATAATTAAAATTAAGTTAATTAAATAATAAAAATAAATAACTTTAAAGTTAAACAAAAAGGAGAAATAATTAGAATAGTCTGTAATAAATGGCAGAACAGGTTAGAAAATAGTTAAATGCATTGTAATATCACTTGAGATGTGAGAAAGGTAAAATCGGGGGGAATAAAACACAAAAATCGGCAGCGCAAAATTAGGCTTCCGAAAATCAACCATAGCGGGAGAACCAAACAAGATAAAAGAAATCCAAAAACATATTCGTTCGTTTGGGAACCAAATGAAGAGGATAGGAAGAAGAAAATTCAAAATTTGATAAAATACACGGAATTAAATTTCAAAATTCAACGAAAACTTGCGAATCAAATAACACGGCGAAAAAATTGCGTACGACTTCAATTCAAAGGGCTCCGTGAGCAGAAGGTCGTCATACACAATATCAGACCAACAAAACCAAAATTGGGCCAAGGACAAGAAAGTTACGGCAGTTTGAAACTTTCAAAGCAAAATCACAGAGATTTCAGGAATTAACACGCCGAGTCAAAGTAAACAGTAACGAAGCAAATCTTCCGATTAGGGGAGGGGCTAGAGCCTACAGTCGGAAGACCTGTCGAGTTAGTTCAGTTTTAGATACCAGACCGTCACCACGTACTTCAGAGATCCTAGAAGGGCTTTCCAAGAGACTAGCTGAGGGAACGATCGCAGTGGAATACTCGCAAGAATAGCGGACATTGGGCGTCGTCAGCTTAAGTCAGAGAGAGTAAATCTTGAAGAAAATCGAGGCGAGGACCTATCTAACTAAACTCCGGTCAAGAGTAACGGGCCGAAAACCGTACTGCCATTGGGAATTAACTGGACCTAGGAGGATTCCGGAGGACCAACACCACCAGGATTGGGAACCGAAGACAGAACATCTTGTTTGTTGTAAGTAACAGATTATCAAGTTGTTTTCGAGTCTAGGAAAATTTTAATAAATTAAAATATCAATAAATTAAATTAATAAAATAAAGTAAATTCAGGGGAAAGTGTAAGAAAAGTAAAATCATTTTAATAATAATTAACTCACATCTCACAGTGGTAAATAT
Organism: Philaenus spumarius; assembly: GCA_018207615.1. Taxonomy (NCBI): domain Eukaryota; kingdom Metazoa; phylum Arthropoda; class Insecta; order Hemiptera; family Aphrophoridae; genus Philaenus; species Philaenus spumarius. Next base: position 83,315 of record JAGFPH010005441.1, on the reverse strand, counting down.
CGACGAAAATTTAATTATAAATATATATACATTTTATCCATTGTATTTTGTGTTGAAAACGCAGTTGCCTAAATTTAATATATTAATTTTGTTCAATAAATTGTTTTTTTCTTGAAAGAGTTGCTAAAATCATTTATAAAATTAGTACAATACCATAAATCATTAAGTGCTCTAATTATAAGGATTCAGGTGAGGCAAAAGTGTTTTCTGATCATAACAAGTATATCTCCACCGGGGACGACCTCGAGATCGGAGTTAGAAGAAAAGCTAGTGTACAAAAGAGAAAACAAAACAAAAGTTTTCTAAATTTTTTAAATAAGAACTGGAAATTAAAGAAAAACAATTTCCAATTCTTGCCATCGCATCAACCACTCAAAGAGGGTCATACGGGCAGGTACAAGTTGACCGAATTTCAAAAGGAATAAATAAACCAAAAGTATAAATAAAGGTAAAGAGGAAAGACGAGTAAAGAAAAGGTGAGAGGTGGGAGAGGGTGGTGCGTGGCAAGGTGTACCAAATTTGGACCAAATCGGACTTAAATGCGGCCGCTAGATTTACATATATGATTTTTAATGACTCCACGTGTTCTGGGGACCATGATCGGTGCTCATTTGCTACTCCCGAATTTGTGTCTTACCATAAGGGCCACTGCAATACCTCATTTTTTCTATGGAAATTCGCTAATAATAGACGTGGTAAGTTTTTATATTTTGTTTAGTACGTGCAGGCTGAACCACACTTATGGACTCCCCCGTGCTTGGCCATTAATGCTTACACTACATTTACTCCGTGACGTAATGAATCGTAGCCATAGAGATTGCGTGATGCTTGTACTTTACCGTTACCAGTCAGAAGGCCTTTATCTCCACGATACAGATTATCGCGTTCTTTAGGTTATGGGGTTTCCTTTCGTGAGTTTCCTTTATAAAAACGTTTAGGAATATTAAGAAACAAGAGAGAATTATTAGTTCAGCCAACTGAAGACCTACGGAGTATATTTCTATTCTATTACGGATTTCTTACAATAAACTTGTGATGAATGTTATAGAAACAATGTTATTTTTGCACACATGATTGGTTGCCATAGCAACCAATGACTGTTTATAGTTTGTTAGATTTCATTTGTCAAGGTTGTTGGTAAATACCAGCAACCAATAAGAACTTACTAAGAAAATTATTAATAATAATTTAAAAAAAATTAAATTAAATAATTACATAAATAAATCTCAGTAAAGAACGATTCGAATAAGCCAGATAGCTGCGATAGATAATATTTCAACAGGAAGTTGTAACGAATATACCACCTTGAATTACTTAGGACACAAATACTCAGCTATGCGTTATTCCTTGTGAATAACAAATGCAGGTACGCAGTAAAAAAATACTGCAAAATATGTTAAACTTTAAAGCCAATCAGAACAATCCATATTTGAAATTATCCAATCAGAGAAGAATACGAAAATCGTAAAATAAAGAGGTGGGAGATTTGCAGGAAAAAACGTGGTCTGTCTAAAAGAAACCTTCAAGTGAGGAACACCGGGAGCACACATTTCAAAATACATTAGTAGAATCTTATCATCATCATTTCATCATCAAACAGAACCATTATTTGAGTGCGAAATTATCCAACAGAAGTTATGAATTTATTAGAATTGCAACCATGAATTCACCAACGTAAAATTACCAAAAGAGTGCGTTCAAATCAGTTGAATCAAGTGCAGTGTTTATTGAAAATAAATAAGTCCATAAGTGCCTAGTGTGTGGGAAAGTGAGAGAGCCAAATTATGTAAGTAGCTTTAAACCAATCATTAATGTAAAAAAGATCTCGAGGGTTAGTAGAATTATCAAACGAAATCATATTCTAGTTTATATTGTAATAATTAACTATAAGTGTCATTTTGTGGGTGAAGAAATGTATTAGAAGCAGGGACCTTTTCAATAAGAATTAGCTGATAGAGGGTTTGATTAAAGCACCTCAAAAGCAATTGGAATTGGTTCGGATATCATTGGGTAGATTTGTAAATAATCTAGCTGAGAAACCAGAAGGTAATTTATATTCCAATCCAATTTAAAACGTTACTATTCAATTAAAAATTCACTATGTTTTATAAATTTCAATCATATTAATAATGAGTTAAATTACAAATGTTTTAAAGTATTCATTTAGCTATCACTGTTGAAAAGGAGTAGATTCAAGATAGGACTAATGGTGTTGGAATTTAGAATAGTTGTTACATTTTCTACTAACTATTAAGGAATTAAAATTATAAATTTGTTCTGTTAATGTAGGTTTTATTTGAGAATGGCCAACTCAAATTTCAACTTTTAGTTGTTTTATAATTTGCATTTTATTGAATTATTTATTGTAGAAATTATTTGAAAATTTTAAGAATATAACGAACAATATTGTGACAAGCTCTGTAATTATTTCAACCTAGATTCATTTGTCGTTAGCCCACATGCCAAGCTAAAATTTGATCCATAAGAAGGATCTGATGGAGCCACCAAAACTTTAAAATATTACAATTCAAAACACCTTGAAAACAGAATAACTTACACAACCTTACATGATAAAGTCGCCCATAACTTTACAAAAACCTTACACATTATAATATGTATTTTATTCTGAAGATCAGTTACTGTAGGAATAGTTTAAAGTAAATTAAAGCCTTATATACTTAAAAAGTTCTAAGTGTTTTATTCATCCACAACACTACAAACAGCTTCGATTGAAAACATGCTGATAAGTTGAAAACTGTTAACCACTGCCAAAGTGAGAATCTTTGTTCTGACTGACTGACATAGTACCAAGGAGGAGCAAAAACCACTTAACATATAAATAGAAAAATTTTAATGTCTTTAAATGTCTTATGAGGTCACTAAGGCCCGTATTACACTGTAAAATATTTGATAAAATATGTTTTATAAAAGTTCTTTGACTAAGATCTTTGATAGTGTATAGTGTGGCCATCTTTTATAATATATTTCTTTTGTAAAATTTAACAGGTTGGCATTACATTTTATAAAGGTTGATGAGGTACTGACTTTGACGTTATTGAATTAAATAACGAAATGGCTACAAAGTACACTTGGACTGTAGATACAACAAAACTGTTAATTTACGAATATGAATTACATGAAGATGTGTACAACCCAAAACATGCAGAGTATAAAAATTATAGTTTAAAAAACACGCTTTAATAGCAAACCGAACTAAAAATTTGAAAATAATTGTACAGAAGCGTGGGGTGATTTTCATCAAATTTTATAGATATTTCATTGGTGGATATTTATAAAAGTAGAGTTATTATAAAAATATAGTAAAAAGCACCCTACACTTTTTTTACACTTATTTTAAAATTTTTAGTTCGGTTTGCTATTAAAGCGTGTTTTTTAAAGTTTTTTTTTAACTATAACTTATTTTCTTATTTTTTTAGTCTCAAAACGGAATCAAAAGAAACCTACATAATTGTAATAAAGAGACTCGATTTTTTGTATATATATAATATGTGTGGCAATAGATTTAAAATTATGTAAGTAAAATTTAGGGGGGTGCGGGGGTGTTTGTAATTTATTGTCATCGGTCTTTGACACGTGTGCAAATTTTCAAGTTAATCAGATGTCTTTAAGTTGGTTAAATTACTACGGAAGATTCCATTACATAAAGGTCAAGTTATAAAAAAATCGCTAATCCTGAGGGTCTTGGCAAGGATAATGGGACAAACTATTTAAATTATTGCATTGTCATCGGTTCTTGATAAGTGTACAAAGTTTCAAATCAATCCGACGTTTTGAAGAGGGTGAAAATCAAATTCAAAGATTCCATTACATAGATACATACCAAGCTAATAAAAGCGTGTTAAAAATAGAAGCAAAAGACAAGAACTTTATAAAAAAATTGCAGATTCTATAAACATTGTGAAACTGGTTGTACAGTTCAAGACATAAAACAGAAAATAAATGGACTTGGAGCCAATTTTTGACCGAAAATTATTATAATTTATTATAATTATAAGTAAAAATAACGTGATAGCACTCAGTGTAATTGCACAAGTATAGAATTCTTCATCGTCCATTTTAATTTGGTCTTTAAACAAATAAAAAAAAGCTAAAATAAACAATTCTGAAGTTATGTTCAACAATGAAAAGCACCTTCATTGACATAGATCTTTAACGTAGTGTAATAAATTATATTTATAGTATTTAAATTATAAAGTATTATTTAATTTTCTAAAGTTATGTTAGGTTTTTATTAAAGTGTAGACCTGAGCCTTGCTGGTTCTTTTAACCTATAACTGCTGTAATAAAATATACGAAATAGTTTGATTTGAACATTTAACATTATTAATCATCTTAGCTTAGGGGTTATTATTAATGATGTTATAGAAGTAAAATTTGTTTGTTTATTTGTTTGTATGTAGGGGATAGTCTCTGAAACTACTGAAACAATTGAAAAATAGTTGTACTAATGAAAAGCTACACACGCTTGAGAAACATAGGCTAGAATAAATTTTGATTTAAGGGTTAAAACAACCCATAAAACAATAAATATTAATTGCTGTACTTTCCTTAAAGCTAGATAGCTGACATTTTTTACATTCGTTTCTTACAAGATACATATAAAAAGTAAACTAGACTTCCATTTTGTCGCGTGCTGTTAAGGGGTGAAAATGTGATAACAACCTCTAGAACAATACAAATGTATTGTTATATTTTCCTCAAAGTTAGTGAGTTGAAAATTTGAACATTTATTTCTTACAACATAAATAAAAAAGTATCATAGATTGACATTTTGTCGCGTGCTGCTAAGGGGTGAAAATGTAGTAAAAATGTTGATTGTTATACTTTCCTTAAAGCTAGAGAATAAACCCTCAATAAACTAATTAATTTAAAAATAAGAAACCACTATGTTATATTAGAGTTTAATAGTAGGGCATATTTATATAAAATAACCTGTTGGTATTTGGTTCGACGCGAATCACCGCCGGGTTTGGCGAGCGAAGCGAGCAGGGGGGGGGGTGGAGCCTTCTAGTCTATTATAATTTAGGTGGAAAAACTAGAAATTTTTATTTCAGATTTGTTAAGGTCGGAGGACATCAAAGGAATAAGTTTTTTCTCGTTATGGACATAATTGAATTTTTGAAAATTAAGATTTTCGGATGAATTCTTAAATCTGGTGAAAATTCAATTCATCTGCAAGTGACCAGAACTAGGCGTATAATATGATAAATTATAAAGGTCAAAACTTTCGAATACGTTTTGTTTTTGTAATGAAATCAAGTTTTGGCATCACGAAGTTTCCGGACAGATTGATTGGAAGTGTAGCTAAGTTAACAGATTAACCTGTTGAAATGTCCGTCAGTGCTAAGCCTAACTTTTGGGATTTGTTGTTTTGAATCAGAAGTATAAACGACGTCAAATGTCAGAACAAATTAGAAACGTGATTCCATCAACCAGTACATCTTAGTTGCACACGTTTGAATATAAATTTATTTTGTTGGTATTAAAGCTTAGGCTTTTTCGCATTTGGAGAAAGGATTTTAAGTGTACAGATGGAGAAATCTTGGAAAACATTAAAATCTCCAAAGCCTGCATTCCCACTCTAATGAATTTCAACGATACTTTTACTAAAATAAAATTGGTATACCAATTATACTGATAACCCTAATAAATTATTATCAGTAGTACAAGAAATAGTATTTAGGATATTTGTTAGAATAAAGGAATTCTAAAATAATCTAGGAAATATGGCGTGAAAGAAATATTGTAGGCTTACATGAATTGTTGTTTGTTTCACTGTTATTGTAAAATCATTGAATTAGTAAAACTTGATACTACCAAGTGCAGCGAACGAATTTGTTGCCCTACTTTTATTTTCTTAACGCATACATTTTTACTTTCTCGCTATACTATAGTTTAGAGAAAGTATAGTGATAAAAAGCAATCGATGTTGAGATTTTTGTGGAATTATTCGTTTTGGAACACCCTGAGTAAAAAAAAGTGGTTTTTACAAAATGTCTGTCTGTATGTATACAAAGCTAGAGAGAAAACTATTCAATCGATTTCGAACAAATTTGCACCAAACATGTCAACTACGCCCTGTATAGATGCATGAAAAAAGTTTTGGAATTTTTTGAAAAACAACCCCTTTTTTGGCCAAAAAACAACTAAACAATCAGTTATTATTTTTTTATAAAAATACGGCTCTAACGGTTTTCATAAAATTTATCTTATTTGTAGCCCTTAATGTACCCTACCATATGCAAAAAACAGCATCTTTCTAAAAATTCTCGTTTAGCTAATACTGTAATAATAATAATAGATTTTTGGGTTTTTTCGCCAAAAAGGGAATTGTTTTTCAAAATTTTTCAAAATCTTTTTCGTGCATCTACACAGGTCTAATTTACATGTTTGTTCTAAATAGATCGAATAGTTTTCTCTCCTACTTTAATACAATTATGAAGTCACAGTGAATCTGTTTAATAATTTAAATATGTTTGTGAGAAAGTATGTGCCAGTTCCTGGTACCGTTTATTTATTTAAATTTGGGGAATCACAAACTACTGTGTTCATTAAACATTTTTGAGAAGGCTGTGAATATGTTTTCTACAGATTAATCTAAAGGTCCCAGTTGTAATTTCCCTGTATTTTGATGTTTTCAAACACTTTAACATGATAGTTAATTTAAAACTCTGACATAAACATGTTGACTCTGTTCTTGGAAAGGCAAATTAGACTTTGCAAATTCAGCCTCTAGTTATGACATTTACATGAATAAATATCATCATTACCAAACTGGATGTAAAATGCTATTAGTAGGCCTACGATATATATGTACACATTTTAGAGCTAATTAGCCCAACTTTCCGAATAAAAGTTGTAATTGCTAACAAAAACTTGCAAACTAACTTTTTATATATTTTTAAATTTACCAACATTAGATCGTTAGGAATTTAAAATTTATTTTGATGTTTATCAAATAGAATAATTTCATTCTTTTACTGTGCATCTTAATGTAGGTAAAATACTTACTTAGAATACAATCTATGCTATTTCCCGGATCTACTGAGGTGGTGGAACGAACTACTAGGTTTGATATGCAACAGAAACAACCATTCTATACTAATCGCACGAAGAAAGTCGTGTAATTTATGTTCTGTCGTCGTGAAATAGTCTCCGTGCAGTGGATGTGAAAACACTCTGTCTGGGCAGTTGTAATTCTTTTGCTTTCGATATACAGGGTGGTTATAAAGTCACTCCCCCCTTTATCTTTGTGTTTTTTTTAAACAAACAAATATCCTTTGGGGAACGATACTAACTTAACCCGAAGTATCTTTTGAAGCAACTCAAAATTTTAAAATGTAAAAAATCTAATTTACGAAATCGATTTGGAAGCAATTTTTTAGATCAAGCATTTTGAAATAAACATTTTTTGTCTCTTGAATTTGCTTCTAAAAACCCTTTCTTTTCGAGATATTAGCAACTTTATGTCGATTTATTTCAACAAGTTTAGGGCCGCCATTTTGTTTTGGGTGGTCCGATTTTTATTCTATTTATACCATTTTCCTAGTCTTAAATAGATCTTTAAAATGAGGTATCGCATGACCATACTTCCCATTTAAAAATGTTGAGTTGCCCCCAAAATCCCCAATTTTTAGGGGAAACTCAAAATTGCCGATTGCTTCAAAAGATACTTTGGGTTAAGTTAGTATCGTTCCCTAAAGGATATTTGTTTGCTTTAACAAACACAAAAGTTAAAAGGGTGGGGGGTGACTTTATAACCACAGTGTATTATTGTTAATCGCCAGTCAAATTGGCACCAAGTGTCTAATCGAAATATTGTTAGTGCTTAATCAAAAGTGATTCCAGTTTGAAGTCGATATGTTATAAATTAGGTAATAATTGCATGAAAGGGTGATTTCATTCGTGGCCAAAGCAACAAGTGCTCGTTAAAGATGCGACAAATATCACAGTCTTCAATACATCGACTGGTCATAGATCATTATTACATACTAGTGGATCTGGCAATGTTTCGCTATTGCTTGATTTAATTTTAAGGGTGGTTATCTCATTCCATTCCTTTGACTTAAGTAATCGAATTGCAATTTTTTTTTTTATATCAATTAAGAATAATATTAAATAAATTTAGATTTATAGTTTGTAGGAATTTAGTACAATTTTAATCTTTTGTTTGTTGTGACGATATTCTCTAGAGAAATCCTGGTACTATTATGTGTAAATTGTTAAATTTTAGTAAAATTTGTTGAGAAGTTATTTAGAGAATAAAGAAAAAGTAAGTGGATTATTATTTCAATTAAAGATAGTTATTCCGTTTCATCCTTTTGACTTAAGGGCCTGCTGGGTCTACAATACACGCAGCAATAAATTGTAACGACATTGTACAATTTCGGCTTAACCCCCCTAATTATCCGTCATTAGAAACTAATTTTAAACCTAGAATTAATTTGTTGTCGTGAAATATAATACATAAATAAAATATAAATGTTACATAAATATAATTTTCCTAAAATAGAGTTTAATTGTTTTTATTTATTGTTTAAAGTCAGTAACTTATGCTAGGTGAACTAAGTAAGACGGCGGAGGTTCGAACCTTCTCAGCCGAGCCCGAAGTTCCAACTGCAGCAAATTGGACGAGCGTGTCTATCCACCATTATTATTCTGCTCTATTATAATGTTTTTACTTTGAATAGTATAGTTCAAGATTTGTTATCATGAATGGGTGTAATATTCTCTACCCTTTAATTACTATCAACTGCATGTAAGTCAAGTGATAACGTTGGTAATGTTATTACTTTATATTCAAATACAAATTATAGTTTTGTATAACTACATTAGCTTTATATACAGAGTGATACAAAAGTCCGGTGATTAAAATTTTTTTTTCATATATGACCTCCGTACTTTCAGGAACGTATTCAATTTAAATAATTCGACCACGCAGCAGAACCGCTGACTTGAGTTGAGCAAAATTTCCAAAATTAAGTTTATAGGCCTATGTTTTAGGGTTTCAACCAACAATTTGGGAAATAGGTCCATTCACGACGGTGCTGAATAGCTGCAAAATGCTTCGCACGCCATTCCGCATATTGGGAGTATCTTCAATATACAATGCGTTGCGTGGTTCGCAAGCCATTCACCAAGACATTGAGTGCTTCGCACGCCAACCCCCGTATTGGGAGTATCTTCAACACACAAAGCATTGCGTGCTTCGCACGCCAACCCCACGGTAGAATCCACCACATGGCTTTGAACCGGGTACCTCTATGGTATTTTACGTTTTTATCGATTTTGGGGGAACCAAGCGAGCTATAAGGTCGCGTAAAAAACAAAATGTGCAGAATAACATCCTACATTTATGTTTGTAGAAAAAACTGAAAACAAATTCATTCTTGTAGGGAAAGTCGAAAAAAATAGTTACTTCTGGTCAAAAAACGTGCTTCCGATTGATAGATTTTTTTGCCTAACGAACTCGTCCGGGCGACGTAGACAACCAACATGTGTCCCAAATTTGAACCAAATCGGACTTAAAACGCGGCCGCTATAGTGCGAACACAAATATACACATATAATTTTTAATGACACTCCAAAACGTGTTCTGGAGACCATGATTGGTGCTCATTTGCTACTTCCGACCTTGGGTGATACCATAAGGGCCACTGCTACAGCTCATTTTTCCTATGGAAATTCTCTAAAAAATATTTTATTATGATTTCAAACAGGCTCATCCGCCATCTTGAATGTAACTGGGTTTTTTTTAAATGGGAAGGTGTTCATGTGAAATACGTCACTTCGATGTAGAATTTCAAGATAAAATTAATGGTGAAATTTGCACATTCATACTTAAACCGATTAAAAATGACCGCAAAAAAAAACAAATAAATCGTGTTTTCCGACTTTGCCCCATTTTGCGGTACTATTGTTTTAAAATATTAATTATTATTCTTTTTGGATTCAGAATTAAATAAGCTTTCAAACGATGTGCCACACAACGATATTTGGTTGAACCGCTCGAAATCAATTTGAAAAAGGTCAAAATGGATGTAACTCAAAAATTTTAAATAACAAAGGTCATGCGGCATTTTTTTTAAATGAACAAATTTTGTATTTAATATTATTTTATATCTCTTATAGAGAGCTAGAAATAAATTAAAATCAGATTTTTTGGCGATTGAAACAAATCTGTAAAATACATCATAGTATTGAAACACTTACTAAAAATTTAACGAATAAAATGTTTTCCTCCAACTGCCTACAAATAAATTGCACTACATTCCTACAAACTATAAATCCAAAATTATTCAACATTATTCTTATTTGATACAATAAATGCATTTGCAATTCAATTACTTAAGTCAATGGGATGAAATGGGATAAACACCCTTAAAATTAAATCAAGCAATAGCGAAGTATTGCCAGATCCACTAGTATTGCGCTATATTAAATTATCTGACTAGGAACAAGTTGATTAGTTTTCAATTAGAATTGATGAAACTACATGGAGTGTGAAATGAATGGTGTAATTTTAATATAATAATTATTATTAATATATTCGGAAGAGCGATAGAAAACATGATTGTATTAATGAGTTTGTAACCAATAAATATGATAAAATAAATGATTTTTTTTAAATCATGCTTTTCCATCCATGAATAACATAAATAGGCTGGAACTAAAAAATACAAAAATAACCCGCATGTATAATTAATTCTCCTCAGCGAATCTGATATCGTAATGAGACTTGATAGCTTGCAATCTTTTTAATTTTCACAAAACAAACACCCAAAAAGCATGGGGCGTGATGTTTTCGGAACTTCGCAAGAGTACATTATTCATTTATTTTATTTATATTTTTTAGTTATAGCAATAAATTGGATTTTCCCAAAAAGTTTTGGTCCTCAGCCTTCCCCTCATCTGAGGGTTAATTTTTTGGTTAATATACGTATTCGAGAACGGAGTCGTAACGCGATGTGCTATGCGGAGCAGCCCGAGGCGATCCGGAAAGAGACGAGGCGACCGTACACAGGTCCACTGGTTGAACGGTAGTGAGTTGAAAAAAAGCATTTAAAAACACGAAACTTACAGGTCTAGTTACTAGATCCATAAAGTACAAATTCAAATGAAGACAGTTTTGTCTCTGTTTGGAAGGGGCGGGGCGGTTGACCTAAAAATCAAACGTTGTGGTAACTCTTCCCCAAGAGGCGATTAATTTCAACAGCGATTTTGGAATTATTCAGGATACCGAAAAGCTCCAAACATAAGGGTTAATATAATTTTGAGTAAACGTATCCGAGTTACATCTTTACAAGATGATGTGTGCAAATGAAGATGGATCGTGCGTTTTGAAAAACGAGTAATATATAGTTACAAGTAAGTCACAGGACGGTGAGTATTAAAATTGGCTTATGCCGTTACTAGAATATGGTTGTTTGAAAATTCACAAGGTGGCTAGCTCAACAGATGGCGTACGCTTGTTGAATTCAATTTTGCTACCGTTAAATCTAACTAACGTTAGATCTAATAATCTAAATTTCACTTAATACATTTTGTTGCACTATTAAATTACACTGTATAGAATAGAATAGAACATAATATGCTTTATTAATGTTAAATTATTTCAGCAACATAGATTTTTAACATATTTTTTAACAATGGCTATACGGCCGTCTGTTAGGTTGACATTTTTAACTTGCATTGCTACATGTATATACAAACACACAAATATATCAAAATACCATTAAGTAATCATCTCTTATTCTTACAACACTATTCACATTATACGTATATACATTCTCACAATTATAAAGAAACAAAATAAACAATTTATCAAATTAATATGTCAAAATACCATTGAGTAAACTTAAACATCCCTTATTCTTAGAACACTAGACTCAAACTCTATTAAAATTATATGTATACACATTCACACAATTATAAGAAAAAAAATAAACAATTCATCAAGTTAATAATTTTGTGTCGTCATTTCACCCATTCATACATCTAATAACAAAATTATCAACAAAATTAACAATTTTATCCAATAACAAAATAAACATTAAGAAATATTAAACTCTTGTATAAGACTCCATCTGTACCGCCATGCATTTTGAACAAATCTACAAAGAGTTGACCAATCCCTACCATTAAGAAATTCCTCAAACTCTGGTTTAGACAATACCTTTCGATTAAAGCAAGACTTTCTAAATTCGGCTAATATCGGACATTCTGCAATAAAATGAAAAACATCTTCATTTACTCCCATGTTGCAAACATCTTCCGTTACTCCCATGTTGCACAACGAACACATGAAATTTCCCCCTTGAACCCACGGTTTATAATTTAAAAAGATTAATTCTTCCCTACTCTTAAATATCCATTTTATTTCCCTTATTGTAAAATTATCATTAAAATACCCCTTTTCCCCCAAAAGTAAATTTAAATTTGCATAAATGCTGTGGTACTTTCCCCCTTTTGCTGAAAATAAGAAATTTTCTGATTGTTCCGTTTTAATTTTCTCAATTAAAAGACTTAATTCCACCGAGTTCCAAGATTGTAAACGTTTGCCTAAACCTACTCCATATATTTTGTCTCCTAATTGTTTACATTGTCTGTACCAAAAGATATCAGCTTTAGAAACCTGCCCAGCCAGTATTTTAGGTAGTCTACTATCTTGCATAGAAAATACCTTAAGTAAATATTTAATATGAAACTTCAATGTAAATAAATACAACTTATCAAGTCCTGGTTCAATGTACACCGCATAATTTGGAGCGTTTAACGGCAAACCCAATAATTTTTTGACAAAGAAGCGCAACGTTTTTTCTACTGTATTATACTCACGGTATCCCCAAATTTGAGCTGCATAGCAAACTGTTGCCCGTTGAACTGCTTTAAAACAAGTTAACTTTACAGATAATGGAACCTGCTTACAACCTATAAACTTAGACCAAATGCTATTTATAGTGGCTTTTGCCGAAGCTAGCTTTACCTTGTGATGGTTTTCAAACGATAAATTTGGAGTTAAATCTATGCCTAGGTATCTATATCTATTTACTATTTCAATAGATTTGTCACCAAACGTTCAATTTTCTGTAAGTGCTAACTTACCCCCCTTCCTAAAAACCATTACTTTTGATTTAATTACAATGTATAAAATAAAAAGTTAATGAAATTTAATTAACAGTTTCTAAGTGAAAGCACAGCGGGCGAATTACCCAGTTAGTCCGACTTATGCTTGAGCAGCTAAGTTGACAATCTGTTAATAGTTTTTTTTATTAAAATTTAATTTCAAAACTAATCACGAAGAATTACAACGTCGGTTATTCGGATGTTGAATGGATTAATTAAAATTAAAACTTTGACAGTTCAATTTTACTTCGGTTTGCTCGAAAGAACCTGACATTGTAATAAATCAGTTTGTTTAGTAAAGTTTTTACGACCTCAGTTTCATTTAAAAACTTCCACTCATAATAATTTAACTTTGCATTTCACTCAGACAAGACCATTTACAGGATCTAATCCTTATGTCTTTATTTTGCAACAATTAGTTCTTATCTTGCTAACGTTTGAACACAATAAATTGCTCATTAGTTTTATTAAACCCTTATCTGTCCCAATTAGGTCGATATTCCAAAAAATCGATTGGTAAATATTTCTCAATAACGGACAAACGCTATTTCAAGTCAATAAACACACTTCACTTATTAATTTTAAGTTTATACTAACCACTTTTTCCAGAGGAACTTGGTTTAATGTGCTCCATAATACCATTTGGTAAAAGATTACCCTACATGCTATGCTCTTGGTTGTATAGTTTGATTTACTCGTTAAGATATAACAGCTGATTTCCAATTTGGTACACATGTTGATTGTCTACGTCGCACTCACGAGTTCGTTAGCCAAAAAATCCAACAATCGGAAGCACGTTTTTTGACCGGAAGTAACTATTTGTTGAGATTTTTCCTACGAGAATTAATTTATTTTTTAGTTTTTTCTACAAATATAAATGTAGGATGTTATTCTGCACAGTTTGTTTTTTTACGCGACCTTATAGCTCGCTTGGTTCTCCCAAAATCGATGAAAACGTAAAATATCATAGAAGTACCCGGTTGAAAGCCATGTGGTGGATTCTACCGTGTGGTTGGCGTGCGAAGCACGCAATGCTTTGTGTATTGAAGATACTCCCAATATGCGGAATGACGTGCGAACCATTTTGCAGCTATCCAGCACCGTCGTGAATGGACCTATTTCCCAAATTGTTGGTCGAAACCCTAAAACATAGGCCTATAAACTTAATTTTGGAAATTTGCTCAATTCACGTCAATTTGCTGTATCGATCAGTATGTCCCTAAATTCGTCGACGGATTGACCATTGTCGATGACTCGCTCTAGTACGCAAGATGATAGACCCGTCGCTTTAGGAATTAATTCTAATAAAATTAGTCGATCAAAACCAGGATGCAACTGAGCAGCGCGCGAGATTTTGTGCAGATTCAAAAGTGTGCTCTCGGTCGGCTGACCATCAAGGCGGTCAACCGACTGTATAAGGTTATAAGCCGAGGAAGGAAGAGAAAGAGCTGGTCTAGATGGTGGCGGAACTATTGATCTATTTAAAACTTCCAACATTTGTGCCACTTGTGGATGTAAGGGTTGCAGAACTGATTGCGATTCAACCAGAGTCTCAGTAGGGTCTGTTTCCGAGGCTTTTGAGTCCCTAAAAGAATCTAGTTCCTCGCGCAGTCTACCACGGTTCACTTCAAGTGTCTCGGCTGGCTCTATTCCCCAGTATACTAAAAGTTCCTTGGCTTGAGTGGCCGTTAACTTATTAATCCATTTTCGATGCGGAGGGTTAGTGGTTAACAAAAATGGAAATGGTGCTGGTACATCTGACCCCCAATTTACTGTTGTAGCCATGATTGGCCTTTTAAATTAAGAATGTTGAGCTAATGATTAAATTACAAGGTTCCAAAATAAACACTTTTGGGGATTAAATAAAAATAAGGAAATGCTTAATTTATAAAGTATGAATCAAACACAAATGCAATACAATAAAAAAGTCTTTGGCAATAACAATTAATTAGGTACCTACACTAGAAACAACAAAACACACATAAATGGTTTACTGAATGCAGTAATATTCAAATGTAATAATAGCCTATAAGCGTAGCACTGAAATTATATTCACAAGACTTTGTTATTATCAATCAAATCTGGAATGGCATACCTTCATCGCGGTAAGCCAGACATAGTCCCATAAAAATAAATATTTCGGGGGGAGTTTAAGTATGAAAATATAAAAGGGAGGATGTAGAAAAGGCATAACTCGATTTAGTAATAATCTGTCAAAGAACAGTACAACATGAATTATGGTAGGTTTAATCTGTGATATTTTTAATTTGGGAAATAATTCGAGAGTTGGCTAAGGGAGAGAAATGCAATCCATCTTTCAAGAAAAAACCCTTAGGCCACCGATGTTCTGGGGCCATATCAACAACTTGTATATCGTTACAGGTAAGGGTGGCCACAAAACAGTTGAATAACTGTATGTCCCTAAGTTGTTTACTTTTGTCAGCTATCAATGGGAAAAATGGTAATTTAAATAAAATAATTTTTCCTAAAGGATTGCTTCTTCGAATAAAGCGGACTATGGATATGTAATTTTTTCTCAAACTATCACCATTGCAATGCCGCAAAATATCGTTGGTAGCCAAAATAACAATTACATAATCTGCCGGAAAAAGAGACCTATAATGTGATTTAATGTATGCCTTCATCACGGAAGTTGTTGCCCCTGGTAGCCCATGGAAATTTAACAAACCGTTGTTGAATATATGATTACGTTGTTCATAAAATCGTGCTAAACGAGCCACATGACTGTCACCTAATACTACCATATTGTTTGCCCTGTGGGTCACAACTACACTCATTTTAACTCACTATTGTTCTAAGGCGTATGTATATATTTTCTGTTTTTTTTTGTTTTTTTTGGTTTTTTTTTTTTTTTTTTTTAATTGTCTGTAAGAAATATACTAATATACAAATGCATCTATTTGTTATTATTATTATTTATTTTTTTTTTTTGTTATTATTTTTGGCATACATACATATTCCTAAGAATTGGGCGGAAGTTTAACAATTTAAATAGGAGCAGCTGAAATATAAAACCTAGAACAGGTTAGGTTACTAAGTTGCTAATAAACCCAATCTACTCGGATCCCAAAACTGCAAACGCAATAATAGTTTATGACAGGCAATTATTGCTATTTTATAAAATTCAAACACAGGTTAAATTATGTGAAATAAAGATCAATTAGGCCTAGGTTAACTCACCATCTGGTAGTATCTCATTACTTACGGGTTACCATTTTAGGCTAATCATTTGAAGTGGGCCACCAATTGCTGCTCCAACTTGGTAAAAGGTGAAGAAGTCCTTTCTGAAGTAGGCCTATGCTGATCACACTATATAGGCCTATGTCCCAATTATGTTAAGTCTAAGAAATTTTTAGCCCCAACTGAATTTACTGTCTAAGAGGGAATAAATTTGGAAAAGTTGTTACTGTATGTGAAATTAATTTAGTGTCTAGTGCAGCGAAATTTTGAAAAATTAAAAGATTAGAACAAAGAAATAGTTACCGGAAATAGTTGTGACCATGAGGCCGATATATAGGTCTACATGAAAGAACAAGTTAAAAGTTGAGCCTCTAGGCTAGCCATTACATGAGGTTTTAAATTTTAAGGAAAAAACTGCGATTACCCGTGTTAGGTTGGCGAGAAAGTAAATAGGGTGGATCGGTAACCAATACTGCTACCAACTGCAACGCGTACTGGGGCCTTTATTTAATTCACCCCGCCCCGTAATACGCTTTCGGTATTCGCCGGGTTACGTTACAGGCCATGTTAACTACCCACAGCCTAATTTCAATGTGAGCTTATACACTTGTAACAACCACAAACACGGGTAGCCAGCTTTGACTTACACTTAAATTGCTGAACAATAATTATTAAACAGTAAAGCATTAGACACAAACACTTAATTAAGTAACTACATCATTGCCAGCCCAAATAGGCTATAAGTCCCCAAAATAGGTTTAACAGACGCCGCGACTATTACATGTCTAATCGTCCCCCGCGATACGGTAGCCCCTCGCTAATTTACTTAGCCGGCCATCACACAATTGCACAACACATTATTAATTAATTAATTGAACGTTGGTCTCTCTAAAATGGTATGTAGATGGCTGCACGACGGTGGAGAGAATGTGATGTAACACGGCAATCCACGCTAACGGATTCTGCCTGCAGTGCCTACTTGATCGTTGGTCATAGATAAGATAGACCTAGAAAACTTGTGACAGGCTCTGGTTCTCTCCTAAAATCCTAATCTGGAACCTGAGCGCGTCACAGGTTCAGCTGCGTGGTCGAATTATTTTTTACATATATTGTGTTGCAGGTATAACATATTTCATAAGGAAAGCTTTTATCTTTGCATTTATATAGAATTTCATTATAATATCTACTTTCCTCTGATCAACGTTGACTTTGAAAGCTTGCGAATACAAAGGAAGTTATTTTTAAAAAATAATACAAACTAGGCTACAAGACTTGGTCTCCTCGTGGCTGGCTGCTTTTAAAGGCAGAAACAGCAAGTTCTTAAAATGATTTTTGCGTGAAACTTGTTATGGAATATTTTGCGTATCGGGCGTTTCAAAAGTTATCGAAAATACTAAAAGAGGGAGAACGAGGCTCTAGAAAAGTGGTTTTCAGGAAACATCTTTTCTTAGGGAGAGGGGGAGATAAACAATGGAGAACCATTTACAGAATTGTGACAGAGTAAACACTCTCATTAATTAAATAAAATATTGAACCGTCAGCATAATACAATGTTTTTTGTCTAATATAAGTAATATGAATAAATTTATCCCCTGTAATATTTATGTATTAATAATATTATTATTAGTTATTTGGACATTTGCCATCATTTGTGTGTTAAAATCAATACACAACGTTTCTATTTTTGTTATATTGAGTTTTTTGGCTTCTCAGTTTCAGCTCTGAGATGTACTATGTAGATGGGGTTAGTCAAGTGGTATGTTTCAGCTTTAATTGTTTTCTTTACATAGGCCTAGTTTTCTTATTGTTAGTCACTTGATAACGTAACTTGATTTATATTCCCGAAACGTTGTTTATTGACTTTTTAACGCACAGATGATGGCAAATGTCCGAATAACAAATAATAAAATTGAACATCCATCGTTAATTTAATGATAACTTCAAACAGAGGACATTAATAATACATCGGTTATTGATGTTCGTTTTCCGAAAGTAATATGGCTGTGGGTGGAGGCGTAGGTGCTTTGGGTTATTCGAAGCAAACTAGCATGTATCCTAAAAGGTGGAGAACCATTGCTCTATAATAAGTTTGTAGAAATTATATAATTATTTGTTCATCAATTGATAGATAAAAATTAACTTGAGTCTATGTAGAAGCGATAAGGATAATGTTTAAAAGCTTAAAGCTTTTCTGACTGTATATTTTTCCTAACAGTTCTAATACTGAACGAATCTTGATAAAATATAATTGTCTTTAGCTCGTTTTTCAAAACTAAACCTTAATAACCTGACCGGAATTGAAATAATACGTTTCACACTATCAATAATTATTAAGAACGACTTAAATATTATAAAGTAGGGGAAACCTCTGCGTGCTACGCACGCCAACTCCGTTAGAACCTTCTACAAATATAATTGTGTTATGTTTCCTCATTATGTTAATAATGTTAAATGTTCAAATCAAATTATTTCGTATATTTTATAACAGCTGTTATAATAAAGGTTAAAAGAACCAGCGAGGTTCAGGTCTACACTTAAATAAAAACCTAACTGAAAAGTTAGAAATACAAATAATTGCTTTAAAGTTTCAAATCAGCTGTAATGGAAATATTGGAGCGGTTTTATGTGTTATTTTATTCAATTAGTTGCTATGGTAATAAATGTAAATGGTGGTTTAAATTAGACCTTGCAAACAATTTTATGATAAAAAATAAACGAAATAAATGGTTTAAAATTTAACATTGCTCTTATGGGATAAACATTCAAGATGGCAGCCACTACAGCAGACCCTTAATGAAAACATTCCAGGTTTCGAGCTACTAAATTGACATCAGCCTTTAAAGATATATTAAGACTAGAGGTGTTTATCTATGAAATAGGAAAAATAATATTTGTCCCGTTATTTTAGAGCATAATATGTAATATACTGTCTAACAAACACGAAAGAGTCGTTTAATATTTTTGCTTTGTTAATATCGCCTGCAGATTACTTTAATTTATTCGCTTATTACATTTATTCCACCCTTTCGCCAGAGTTCTCTTTTACAATAGAGTAGAAGATTACATCAATATTATTATCTTTTGTTAAAGCAGTACTCCATGGAATAACGGATGGAGGCTTGCTTCTTTACAGCTTTTGCGCTTCTCCTAAATACTCAAAGTGTTTAACCCTCATCTGCATTTCAAATTTTGTTTAATCCCTACAATCACCTTGCACCATGTATTCTGTTTTCATCTTCACCCCCACCCCGGCCACTTAGTTTATATTTCCTTCTTCACAGAAATCTACTACTGCTTAAACAACGACTGTAATGCATGCGTTCTACAACCATCGTCCTACCTTAATGTCGTAACAGTTGAGAGTAATTCCTGTAATAATAAATGGGCCAGTGAAGTAATTTTTCGAAAGTAAGTTGGGGGCGTCTATGCTTTTGGTTATTCAAAGCTAAAGGCCATACGTCACACAATTTTGTGAACCGTTGCTCTAGAATAAGTTGGTAGAAATTATATGTATATTTATTTAATTATAATTACTATTCAAAATAAAAATAAAAATAAAATAAACGGTACCAGGAACTGGCACATACTTTCTCACAAATATATTTAAATTATTAACCAGATTCACTGTGACTTGTAGGTGGGGTAGGAGAGGCGATTTTTTATTAAAGTAGAAGATTAACTAATAAATATTATTATTATTATCTAGAGAGAAAACTATTCGATCGATTTCGAACAAATTTGCTTCACACGCGTCAATTAGGCCTGTATAGATGCACGAAAAAAGGTTTTGAAAAAATTTGAAAAATAACCCCCTTTATGGCCCAAAAACCCCAAAAATCAGTTATTATTATTATTGGGCTATAAGCTAAACGAGAATTTTTAGAAAGATGCAGCTTTTTTGCATATGGTAGGGTACTTTAAAGGCTACAAACAAGCCAAATTTTATCAAAATCGTTAGAGCAGTTTTTTTATAAAAAAATAATAACTGATTTTTTGGGGGGTTTTTGCCAAAAAGGGGGTTGTTTTTAAAAAATTTCAAAACCGTTTTTCTTGCAGGCCTACTTGACATGTCTGGTGCAAATTTGTTTGAAATCGATCGAATAGTTTTCGCTCTAACTTTATATACATACAGACATACATACAGACATACAGACATACATACAGACATACATACAGACATACAGACACACAGACATACAGACAGACATTTTGTACAAACCACTTTTTTGGACTCAGGGGGTCCCAAAACGGATATTTCCACAAAAATCTCAACATCGATTTTTTTTGCGAACACTATACTTTCTCTATAGTGAGTAAAATTATTTTCTCTATACTTCACTATACTTATAGTATAGTGAGAAAGTAAAATTTAAGATTTTTTAGATAATATTCGTTTGAATTATTATAGGTTAACCTTAAACAAATTTTGGATTGTAGAATATAATAATTAGGCTAGTGATTCTAAATTGTCTAAGCTGGCTGCTATGGTAATTAATATCAATGTATTCAACAAGCGTGTGTTGGTTCAGAATAGGCCGTACCTAGAAGCCGTTTTCAGTTATAGTGAATTTGCAAATTTTTAACCCTTAAAATCAATATTGTTTAAATCCTTTCTTAGTGCACTTTTAGTAGAATGAAGGCATCCTGCAAATATTAAGGCTCTAGCTATCATAGTTTTGCTTGTACGTTGATTATGAATCACACAGTCAGTCAGTCAGGACCATCGATATATGTATACTTGTATAGTAGTATAGTTCGTTGGTCAGGACTCGCTTGGCTGTCCAATCGCGGCGAACTCCGGAGTAAACCACGGAGAAAATATAGTTTAGGTCGGTTCAAAACAGGTTTTTAACATCGAGTCAACCATATAGGATAATTAGTTATATGTTATGTTGAAAATATGTCCGTTCACTATTTTTGTTTTATTTTATTACGTTTCACTTCATTATTCACACTGTTTGATGTATTAATGATTTTAAAATTATAAATATTTTATAAATATTTTGGTGCAATCAACGAATTAACAAACATTTTACTTCTAAATTATAAATGTTGTTGATGAACGGACGTCCCTTGAACAGACCTGTTATGTTTAGGCTGTATAAGAAACTTCAATTTTGTACATGTTTGTACCTTGCATCTGTTACTGCATGTTTATTGTAATTTTCCTTTTCCATTTTTGCTTTTGTGATTTCATTTATATATTTGTTTCCTAAATAATTTTTTTTTAAACTCACTCTTTTGAGTGTAATAAAAATCATATAAAATCGAAAATATTTAGATTGTTCCTAACGTTTTAAAATGGAGTATCCTTTTTACTTTCTCACTATACTATAGTATAGAGAAAGTATAGTGATCGCAAAAAAATCGATGTTGAGATTTTTGTGGAAATATCCGTTTTTGACCCCCTGAGTCCGAAAAAGTAGTTTTTACAAAATGTCTGTCTGTATGTCAGTATGTATGCCTGTATGTCTGTATGTATACAAAGCTAGAGAGAAAACTATTCGATAGATTTCAACCAAATTTGCACCAGACATGTCAAGTAGGCCTGTATAGATGCACGAAAAAGGGTTTTGAAATTTTTTGAAAAACAATCCCCTTTTTGGCCAAAAAACCCCCAAAAAATCAGTTATTATTTTTTTTATAAAAAACGGCTCTAACGATTTTGATAAAATTTGACTTATTTGTAGCCTTTAATGTACCCTACCATATGAACTAAAAATTCTCGTTTAGCTAATAATAATAATAACAGATTTTTGGGGGTTTTTTTAACCATAAAGGGAGTTGTTTTTCAAAATTTTTCAAAATCTTTTTTCGTGCATCTATAAAGACCTAATTGACGTGTTTGGTGCAAATTTGTTCGAAATCGATCGAATAGTTTTCTCTCTAGATAATAATAATAATATTTATTAGTTCATCTCCAACTTTAATAAAAAATCACATCTCCTTCCACACCTTACAAGTCACAGTGGATCTGTTTAATAATTTAAATATGTTTTGTGAGAAAGTATGTGCTAGTTCCTTGTACCGTTTATTACTCTGTAATTTGGAATATATTAGATACGTAGTGTGCGGAAGAAGATATGTCCATAAAAGAAAATGGAAAGATAGACTGTCGACTATTTTCTAGTAACCACTTATTTGGTTTGCAAGCCTTTTCCGTAAATAAATATTGAGCTTGACTTGTGAGTTTATTAAGTTATATATAGTTAAGTAAGTTATAGTTTGACTATTGTAGCCATCGATGTATAAACACACTGGATTGCGCGCTGAGTAGTCTGAAAGGTTCGAGAAACGAGCCGGCCGGCGTGGAGCTTCCCCCTCCACTGGAGGGATAGATCCGCGGTGGGCAGAGTGATAGATGGACAGTGATACACGTTGTTGTTGTTATATACAGTTCAATTCTTTGATTTATCCTCTACACTTTTTTATAATAATATGTCATTTTTGGGCAGAGGAAATAGTATTCCTAAATTACTATTCAAAACAGGCCTAGTTTTGTTAGCAGTCTTGTAGTAGGAACATAAAAACTGGTGTTTTCAAAATAAGAAATTTGAGATTGATCAATACTTTTATACAGTTCTATTTTAGAACTAAATTACGAAACTTTTTTACATTTATGAAAAAAAATACAAAAAATGTTTACTACTTTTTATATAGGCCTAAAGTTGAACTTTTTCCTTTCGTTACTAAACACTAGGGGCTCTGCCCCTGGACGCTTCGCTTCGCTCGCAGTTGGAAAATTCGCTAATGAATCTCGTTAATCTTTGGCTCGTTTGTACATTGGTTTGTAAAATTATGAAACCAGGCTTAAATATATTAACGGTAATTACAAGATTAATTATAACCTCAAATACATGCTTTAGAAACATGAGAAACTTTCATTACGATTTTAGTCCTAGTTCTACTATCTTCTGTCAACTAATGTTTTGAAACCAGGACTAAATATACAGTAGTAAACATAACCTCAATACTATGTTTCAGAAATGAGCCAGGCCTATATTACAAAATTGACTATTAGAATTTATCCATTTTTGCCAAGTTTACTTTTTTTTATAAAATAAATTGTTAAATCAGAACAATTTATTCTAATTCTAACGTGCTAAAACAGTATAAATTAGATTGTTTTTTAATAGTAATTAAAAACTGTCCAATGAACAGCTGATTTAGGATAATACTCAATCTCATGGCTTGTTTATAAACAGCTGTTTTGATTGCTTTATTTACTATTTCGTTGTAATTTTGTAACCAACATGGCAACCCATAAGACCCTATGTGAAAATTTTTCAACTTTTAAATTAGATTTTCTAAAAAAATTGCGTTTTTACACGGAATACAACTATATGGGTGTACTTAAAAATCAATACTACACCTAAATACAAAATTTCTTTGAATTCGTTACAGCCGTTTTCGAGATCCACGACAGATACAAACAAAGATAGATACAAGAATTGCTCATTTAAAGTAATAGGATGCTTGTTCCTTGAGCTAATAACTTTGTTAATTTTACTTCAATCATTTTGTTTACTTGCAAAACTGGCATATATGAATTCTTTAAACCTTTATCTACAAAAAAAGCTATGGAACACTTTTGAATCAGTTTAGAATAAACGTGTTGACTAAATGGTTGAAATACAAAAACTTGGAAGATTTTTTTACAAATTTGAAGTTTACGGTCATTTTGTGAGCTTATGGTTTGAGATACGGAAAAAATCAAGAATACTATTTTGTTGAAAATCTAATTTGCTACCCGCAAAATATTAGTTTTTAAATTCGACTTACAGTTAAGACACAAACTGGCTTTGGAAAAAAGCTTACACTGAGAGCTTACAATTCGATCACTTAAGTCAATGGAATAACTTTACTAACTTTTAAATTAAATCAAGCAATAGCGAAGCATTGCTGGGTCCACTAGTTTACTATAAAAATAAGTGTTACATACTGTATAACAATTAAATATTGTTTAGAAATTAAAATGATTATTTTATAAATAATGTTTGGTGCCGTTGTTGAAGCTGAGCAAAATAAATTAAAACATTTGTGAGCGTTGCATTAACTTTGAATGCTTCACGTGTTGTTGCTGTCCCTCCAGTGGTGGGGGAAGCGGCTAGGCCAGCCGGACCGTATTCAATACACGCAGCCAGCGATCCAGTGTGTTTATACATCGATGATTGTAGCTCGTGCATCACTGAAGATGGTGACTTTGTCGTTGAAATGCGTTTGAGTTAATAAACGTATTGGTTGTGAGATTTTGTGTTCTAAGTTTATTCTATCAAGCCTTTTCCACTCGATATATCGAAAAAACTAACTTTTTATGATTGCTTGATTGTATCATACTTTAAAAACGACAATCCATTGTTATCATTAACTTTATTATTGTATTATATTTGTAATAGATTCCGAGGTTCAAAGCGAAGGAAACAGGTGTTCTGAGTAACTTAATAACCATGACATACATTACATCTTACATCAGCACATAGTGGCTGCATCATACTGCAGCTAGATTGGATTTACTAATGCATTGTTCTACTCTGTAGCATTTCTCTAGAGGCTGTATGCAAGCTTGCCATGCTTGTACTATACAGTTCAATGATTAAACATCGTTTGTAAATCACAGTTTGATAGCGTAGTTAGTTTTACGATGATATCTACTTGATATTATTATTAATAAATATTATTATTATTATTATTAAAATGTAGTGTTATAAGTATTATATCAGGTTTGAAATACAACGTAAATCAACCATGTTAATCAATAAACATTATAAGAAAGAAGAGATGAACTTACCTTAAATAATACAAAACTATCTGAGATAAAATAATTCAACCACGCAGCTGAACCGCTGTTGTGAGTTCAGCAAATTTCCAAAATTAAGTTTATAGGCCTATGTTTTAGGGTTTCAACCAAAAATTTGGCAAATAGGTCTATTCACGACGGTGCTGAATAGCTGCAAAATGGTTCGCTCGCCATTCCGCATATTGGGAGTATCTTCAATACACAAAGCATTGCGTGCTTCGCACGCCATTCAGCATATTGGGAGTATCTTCAATACACAAAGCATTGCGTGCCTCACACGCCATTCCGCGTATTGGGAGTATCTTCAATACACAAAGCATTGCGTGCTTCTTACGCCAACCACCGTATTGGGAGTATCTTCAATACACAATGCATTGCGTACCTCGTACTTCTATGGTATTTTAAGTTTTGATCGATTTTGGGGGAACCAAGCGAGCTATAAGGTCGCGTAAAGAAACCAAAATGTGCAGAATAACATCCTACATTTATATTTGTAGAAAAAACTCAAGAAAAGTTATTCTCGTATAAAAAATCTAAAAAAATTGTTACTTCCGGTCAAAAAACGTGCTTCCGATTGTTCGATTTTTTTTCTAACGAACTCGTCCGAGCGACGTAGACAACCAACAATAGACATGTGTACCAAATTTGAACCAAATCTGACTTAAAATGCGGCCGCTAGAGTGCGAACACATATGTACATATATATTATATGCGTTTGATATGTATATATATGATTTTTAATGACACCCCAAAACGTGTTCTAGGGACCATGATCGATGCTCATTTGCTACTCCCGATCTTGGGTCTTACCATAAGGCTCACTGCAATAGCTCATTTTTCCTATGGAAATTCGCTAATAAAATAAACTCTTATCTTAGCAGATAAGAACTGATCTAAGTTATTATTATAAACCTCTCACACAAACAAATTATACAGATTCAAACTTAAGAGCAACCAAGCAAACTTGATATAACCACTCCTAGATGGTGCTGATAAACTATCTTTTACTTTACTTTTACTTTACACGTAATATTTATACCGATAGTAAAGTAACAGGAGTTTTGTTAATTTGTCAGTTTTCTTTAATCAAGCTGTAGCCTAGTGGATAACGTTGCGTCTTCCTGATCAGAAGATGCTGGGTTCGAATCTAGGCTAGGGAGACCGATATCTAATCATATCTGTGGTTTGGGGGTAGGAGGGCGGAAGTAAAGCAAACGGTGGTTGACTCGCTTCCAAGCTGACGGGATATGACTAGATATCTGGTAAAAAAAAAAAATTTTTTACTAAACAACCTTAGTTAATCACAAAAATAAAGAAATATATAGTTTTTTAAAAATTTTATCACTTCTTGGTCCTCAAAGGGTTAAAATGTGAAAACATAAAGATTACTAAATACAATTGAACGTTTATTATTATTTTTTTAACAGAAGCAATATTTATTTCTAGAGAAAGTGAACTATTAATGGTTAACTAAACCTTCTCATAATGCGGAAATATACTTAACAGTATGAGAACTACAATGTCAGGTGTAACAACATAACAACATAATTAAATTAGAGAACTTGCCAGTTTGAATGGTTTCGATTTAATAACGAGGTTAAGGAAACTTCAGCTTGGTTGATAGTTTGTCCCAGATTTATATTTAGTTAGACCAAATCCAATCCCTTTACTAATACAACTGGTTAATATAATTTACATCTTCCCTCTTGGTTTGCTTCGTAGAATTCTACAGATCAGTTTGATTGAAATACTTTTCGGGCTAGATGGTTTCACACATTCTGTAAGTTAAATTATTTATGCTTATATGATTATTATTTATGATTTCGTCAAGTTTTTTTCAAATTTAAATTTTTCTTACACTATGGCCATTTCAGCAGTTGTTCAAGCATCGTTACGTCTAATATTTAAATTGTGAAAGTACTTTCTTTTACGGCATGAAGTAAATACAAAAATATATTTACAAGTTTGTTTTGATTAATTATTGAACTTAACTGTTATTTTCAAATAGTTTGATATAAAAGATCAGACGAGGCCATCGATTGCCTCAAATTCCCTTCACAGAAACTTGAATGTTCAGCTGTACTATCTCAGTCGCCGCAATTCAGAAAATCGTCCGTAATAATCTACAAATACCTGTTCAGAACAAAGTGTATTATGAGCTGAACATTTAGAATTAATCTAAGTCCACAATAACCGCCTGCCCTTAATTTTCCATATAAATTGAATAAGACATTTGCTTATAATCACCTCCATTTATTTTATACAGGTTCCTAACCTAACTCGATAGCTCAAAGACCTACCAAAGAAGTGTCGACGTCTCTTTTGAACTATTCATCCTCATTTTTATGTTCACAACAATGTCCCCATGTTCATATACTACTAAAACGAAATTAAGTTAAAATTTACTTCGCCTCTTTTAGTTTTTTTTTTTTGGCACAGATTCACAAATATATAGTATTTAGATTATTTATAACATTGGGATGTAAAACAATTATAAGGAAATAGTTTGAACTTTCTGTATGGTAAGATATCTTGGAGGCAGTGAGTAGCAGAGACTATGGCAAATGGGAAAACAATATAAAAACATCAAATAATAATAATAGGTATATTAGATTTTAGGCAATCATGTTTATTATTTTTTATTTAAATTTTTAATGGGACGCGATAAAAAATAATGATAAAATATTTTGTTAAACCAATATATCCAACGATTTAAATACAGTACAGTTTTCACTTCTGTACTGGACGAACACAGGTTTCTTGAAAATCCTCGAGAATGGCTTACTTTATTATACTTTTAATATCTCTTCTTAAATATTAAACTGCTAATTTGTATTAAAAGCTTAGCAACATAATTTTACTTGATAGAATAAACTTAGAACACAAAATCTCACAACTAATACGTTTATTAACTCAAACGCGTTTCAACGACAAAGTCGCCATCTTCAGTGATGCACGAGCTACAATAGTCAAACTATAACTATAGTTGCCATCTTCAGTGATGCACAAGCTACAATAGTCAA